>JAUJYU010000936.1:0-10657 GCA_033995675.1 Nothrus silvestris
AGGAAATCATGATTTTTAAAAATTAAAATCTCAAAAACTATAAGAGGTATAAAATAATTTCCAACACAAAAAAGATATCTTTTCTTGAGTTCTTTTTTAATATTTAATCAAAATTCAAAAATCTTCGAAAACGCGTCCCCTTCTTTCAAATAAGGAACCATTCACATTAATTAGCGTGCACTCTATTTTAATAGTTTTAACTTTACACGTTTATACAGGATATCAGCTTATGTTGAGTGTAATACGTGTATAAATATCAATAAATTCAATTCAATTTAATAGATTGCATATCCCGATCCATTTTTTATGTATAGCTTTTCATGTGACTTAGGGTACACTTCGATCAATTCAAAAATTGTAGGGCACACCTGATCATAATAATAATTTTTAATATGATATTTAATATGAAATTTTAACTTCAAACAAAGACAAAGTTTTCCAGATAGACCTATAATGCATCTCTTGAAATTTTCTAGGGTACACCTACAATGTTCTCTGGGTACACCAGTGTGCCCTAAAAGTGAGTTTGGGTAGGGTTGATGTTCAGCATATTTTTGTCAGATCCATCTTTTTCTTCGTTCTCCAGGCCTTAGGGAAATAATGGCAACTTGTTCTTTAAATCTTAAATCGAGTTCTACTAAATTTTAAGCTCAAGGCCAGATTGTCAGTGTTTTGAGCTCGTGATCGTTTAGCTTATCTTTCAAATAATTGAAGATTATTAACTTAATTAATCATTTAAGGAATTTATTAAGACTAATTCAATTTATGACTCAGCAGTAAAATAGCTTTTATCTGACTTCTCAATGTTAACAATTTTTTAATTAAAATGACTTTAGATTTTTTACTGAATATCCGGATCATCAGCAGTACTTTAAGTCATTCAAAGACGTGCCTATTTCGCAATTGAGAGGAAACAAGAAAGTCTTGGCTCACGCGAATAATGTTCTCTACGCTATAACAATGCTGGTCGACAACTTAGATGACACTGACGTCTTGGTTGAGATGCTGGAGAAGTTGGGTAAAAATCATCGCAGGCGTAAATTAACAATTGATAAGTTTGAAGATCTAAAAATAACTTTATTTGGACTTCTCAAAGAAAAACTCGGGCCTCAACTTATGAATGAGGAAGCAGTTGTTGCTTGGGATAAAACTTATGGAGTTATTCTGTCTGTCGTGAAGAAAACTTTAGAAGCGCCCGAACAGGCAGATGACTAATAACTATACGATCAATACTAATAACAACTAACATGACTATATAACAAATACAACTGTATCTCAAAATTATCTCAAAACGCAGTCTAAACCTTATAGTTAAGTCAGTTTAAGCAATTTATTTGATTATTATTTATTTTAAAATTAAAATAAAGAATTATAATCCAAATCAAAATGAATTTATAGTTTTACATTGCGTCGTTTGTAATTTAATGAAGAAGTATCACTTTTTCTATCTCTCAACAATTCTCTCGACCACAAAATTGAGTTTTAATGCTCATTAAATAAATATTAAAGTGTTAAATATGATTAATATAAAACTTTTCTTACTTTACTTCACAACTTAAGTTGACCTCAAACAGAGGTAATTGTGGACAATGTTAAATATGAGCTCAGCTTAACTGCACTTATGTTGTGAACAGTTGCTTAACTAATTCCTATCACTGATTCCTATTATTTTTGAGAATAAGTAAATGCTATTAAGTATTGAATACAATAAATATTACATGTATTCAACCATTGAACACAATCTGAAGAGTTTTTCAGAAATAAAATTAAAGAGACCTGAAATATTGTCTTAAATTGAAATGGCATTATTTTATCAAATACAATACTGGACACAAACTTGTTTAATGCAAAGGTTTTATAATACCTCTATTTTTACTGATATAACATTAGAAGTAATAGCGAAATAGCAATCAGATAACAATCAAATTAATAAACTCGATTAAATTTTTTACCTCCCCTAAAGGTCAAATGTTAAATTCAATGAAGAATTATTGTTGTAATGACAGAAAATTTTTGTGCATATCTATTGTATATCTGATGCAAATTTTGAATATTATGAATGCATACATTTTAATAAACGTTAATAATTATTGCACTTTCACTATAACAATAAATTAATGAAAAAGGTTATCAAAAAGTAGAAAATGATAAGATCTAAATCTTAATATGAATCTAATGATTGTCATCAAAAATCGAGCTCTAAGTATCGTAAGTGCTTCAATCATTCTAAATCATTGTAACCAAGTTGTACTGTACCGACTACTTCACATTAATTGTACGCATGTATACAAATTACCAGCAAATTCAATGAAAGTCCATCCCAATGGAATGAATGTGAAGTGGATTTGAATGGAATAGAGGAGGAGTACGTGTTTAAATGGTTTTGATGTGTAGATGAAGGAAGGATTTTATGAAATCACTTTTAGGTTCACCCATGAGTGTAGATGGGCTAATGCCAGAAATATTGGGGAGAGTACTGTACTGGAAGCTATTGAAAAATAGTAGTGGCACTTATACTAAAAAGTACGAGTGCTTGGTACTTTTTCGAGTACTTTTTGACTCGCAAATTATTTCGAGTACAAGTGAGTACTTTTGAATTATCAAAATTACTTAATCAATTTCATTGGGAAATCTTTATATATAAAACGATGTTTTTAGTTAATTCACGAATTCTTGAAAAGGTTTTCTAAATTGCTAAAGAGATAAACTTATTCTTCTTTAAGGTTTAGCTCAAAATCCAACTTAATTAAGTGTCACAACAGTCACAAAGTTATATATTTTATTCACTTGTAAACGAATATGAAGTTACCTAATAGAATGTATATAACATATAAGGATTTAAATGATAAATGATAAATTTCAAAATTTAATTCAGTTTTTGGCATTTATTTCCTTTTAAAATAAATATTAAGGCCTTATTCTGAACGACATAAATATTAATTTTAATGGAATATATTTCTATAGGTCGATTGGGTTTGCTTTTAATGCGACATTTTGTCAAACCCGTCGACCCATGTATTGCTAGTACTTGTTCTTTGGAAAGTACTGTTACTCTCGGCTCTACTGTAATAGCAATACCGGTCAGAAAATATAAAGTAGAATATACGTCGGCCTTATTATTTGATAAGTTAAATCTCACGAGTAATCCATTAGATTTAGATTTTATGGTAAATTTGGTAAAAATAATATTTGTATGAAATGATTGATAATGTAGAAAATAAAATGCGTTTAACAACTTTGTTAACCCAACGTCTCATTAATTTTAAAGAACTTTTGTGATGCGCCAAAAGTAAGTAAAATTAAGTGATCCGCGAATCAAAAAAGATTGAAAGCCTGGTGTGACACTTGAGTATTGGCGCATAGCTTTTGATTTAAACTTTGATTTTAAATACGGACAAAATCATAATAAACATATACAACAAAAATAATAAAAATAATTTATTCAGTGTTTGAACATTTTATAAAAATTTGAATAAAAATAATAAACAATACTATTATTTGTTGAATTTTAATGATTTCTAAATTCACGGCTTAAAAAATAAATACAATTCATATTTGAGTCATTATAAAAATGAGTTAAAATGAAGTAAAATACGATCCAAAGTGAATCAATGAACGATACTATTGACAAAATAACTTTAGCTATTTATGAGCTTTGGTCGTCATCATCAGTGTCTGACTCCATCTCATCATCGCTTTGATACCCAATGCGAGACCAATCGAATTCCATGAACGGACCGTTGAATATGATGTGAATCTTCATCTTTTCGGTATAACTCAAATCAGTCAATAGTTTGGGTGAAAATAGAAAATATTGAGACGAATTACGACCAGAACTCTCAGAAATGAGATCAAAAACACTTCTTTCGTTGCTCTCATCCATTCCCTGCAAACCATTTATATATAAATGAATACATATTTCTATTTAAATCCAATCAATTTAATACTTGATTTATTTCGTCGACACATCTGAAGGGCACGTGAGATAACTCTTGCAAAGCTATCATATAAATCATTGTCGAAACACTTCTTTCACCTCCGCTTTGATGAAAAGAAGTTAATTCTTTGAGTTGTTCTGTCTGACGAAACTTGACTTTAATTGAAATCCCGTATTCATCATAAGAATCCTATAAAGCAATCATTTAAAAAAACTTAAATCACTTTAAAATAGTTAAACACAATTACAATACATAAAAGAAAAGATTAAAGACCTCATCGTTTCCCTTATAAAGAGACACTTCTCCGGCACAATTCAATCGCGCCATAAATTGACCGAAATTCGAATTTATTTTAGCGATTAATTCTTCTAAAGACGCAATCCATCGATTTTTAACACTTTCGAGTTTTGTCTGTTTGTCTCTGAGTTCGATTCGCTTAATTTCGAGATCTCTTCGTCTTTTTTCGATCTCTTTTTGTCGTTTATTATACGACTCGCGAACCGATTCGTCCGCATCTAAAATACTATTCATCCGAAGCTCTAAAGTTCCGATTTTATTATCGATTTCTTCAATACTATTCGGCATTGAATCGAACTTTTCTCTAAGTTCTGTATCATTATTTGCGTTCACATCAAATCCAGACTCTTCTTTGGCGACATCTCTCAAACGTTTTGCTTCGTTTTTCAAATCATTTAATGAGTTCTCAAGTCTTTTCAAATCGTTTTTTAAATCTTGGAATTGAATGCTTGCGTTCGAAAACTTTTGTTCCGCATTTTTAAGTCGAGTTTTACTTAAATTTTCGATTAAAACTGCTTTCAATTTTTCATCATTTTTCTTAACACATTCACTAATATTATTATTTAATTTATTCAACAATTTTAACTGCTTTTCTTCAAGTTCTTTGAGTTTATCATTCGCTATGTTTTTCGCGACATTTGAATCGACGGCTGAGCTCTTGTTTCTGGCGATTTGATCTTTTTTGCCACCGATTTTTGTTTCCAGAACTTTGCGTTCGTTTTTCTGATTGTCTAACATTCGCTTCTTTTTTAATAAATCGTCAGATTTGGTCTTCAATTGAGACAAACTTTCGTCAATTTTTAGTGCTTCTGACTTTACATTATTAATAGTTTCACTTATTTTAGAAATTTTAAGTTCCGTTTCTTTCATGAGTTTGTCATCAATGACAAGATTGAGAAACTTTGCGTCAGGAAAAGAGTCGCTGCGGATCACCTTCTCTTTGTCATAACGCGAAACAGCGATGTTATAGACGTTCTTTTCAGTATAAATGCGTCTAAACTCAGACGAATGTATTAACTCTTCTATCATAGAATCAGTTCGAGTGTTGCCAACAGGTATGCAATGAAGACGAGCTGTTTTGCAGAGATATGCCATCACTTTATTGGGAGCGCTGAACATGTCTTTCACATAGGAATGGAGACCAAAATTGGAATAATTTGTGATATCTATATTAGGTTTGAAGTGATCTTCATCTTCATTCGGAGCCAAAACCACATTAACTCTAATGTTGAGTTCATTCTTAAGTAAATCAGTGAATAGCTTAAGATCTTCACTACTTTCACAAATAAATGCCATTAAATCGTTTTTAGAGACCGCGGATTCAACGTATTTGGCATTTTCGGGTCTTTTCATATTGATTTGAGTCATAATCGGCGGATATATCTCTGAACTAAACTTATCTTTATTTCTAGTGAGCCATTCATATGCTTTTCTTGCATTAGAGTTAAGTTCACTTAATTTATCCAAACGTTTATTGAAAATGTTGCCGATTCTCTTCATTGTGGTCTCCAATTGATTCTTTTCAATGACGAGAGTCTCGTATTGGTTCTTAAGTTTCATCCTTTGTTGTGAGAACTGAAGGCTCTCAGCGTTGGCAGCGGTCAGCTCTTGTTGAACAGCTTTGATCTTATCCTCAACATTCATGTCTTCATTAATATTCTGATATTCCTCTTCAAGTAATGTCAACTCATTCTCCAATTGTGTTAAACGACTTTTACGTTTATTTTCCTGATCTAAGACTTCAAAGTAACCATTTTTGGCATCGATTATCTTTTCATAGCATAACTCAAGATTTGTTTTGACGGGTTCTATAAGTTTAGCACTACTTTTAAGCGCTTCCATTGCTTTTCTTTTGTTGTTCTCACTCTTGAGCGAAGCCGCTCGCGATTCAGTCACTTCTAGTTTCAAAGGGTCTAAAGTGGCCAATACTTGTTTGATTTGATCCTTCTTTTGAACCGTATCTTCTTTTGCAGTCATGTATTCCAACCTCTTATCCTCGTATTCAAGCCATGGCCTCTTCTTCTTGAGCCATTGAATCTCATCTTTGAATTTATCTCTTTCTTCGATTCTTTTGAGCTCTTCTTGAGCTCTGGTTTGCAGTTCGGTTTCAGTGGATATTTGATTATTGAGATCGAGATTGCAGTCATTGATCCGTTTGATGGCTTTCGTGAGTTCGACGACTTGCTTATGACTGTCAAACATATCTATATCTCCCGCAGCCTTTTCGGTGCACTCGAGGAGTGTCTTTCGATCCATTTTAACGAATTCGATGACTCGTTCTTGAGGTAGAAATTGACACAAATTGTCGACATTTATATCAAGAGATTTAACGAATTCTCTAATATTCGTTCGGTTGCTCTCCTTTGCATTTAATTTAAAGGTTGAGTTGAACTCCACTTTTCCACTCCTACTTCGCGTCGCGTTTATGTGTCTTTGGATCAGAAAATTCTTTTGGTTTGTCTTCGAGTTAAATAATTCGATTTCAATGAGAGCCGAATCACAACCAAATCGAATGTATTCGCCTTTAATTCAAATCAATTAATGGATAAACAAATTCATATTTATTCCAATCAATGAATGCAAACCTAAGTGACCGGAACGTCCAGTAGTGGTCACGTCTCCGCCCAAACCAATAATAATACCGCAAACCAGAGCTGACTTTCCAGTCCCGTTCGGACCTAAAATCAGATTCAGATTCGGTCCAGCATTGAGTTCAACCTTTTTATAAGTCCTGTCGTTAAGCAGTTTTGCGATCATTAAAACAAATGTCATTTCAATATTAATAATAATTTAATTCAATTGAAACTTACATAAAATCTCTTAATAAAAGTCGAACTAAAGAGCCGTTCTTGAAATCGCTGTTTTCAGTCATTTCTTATAAATATATCAATGAATCCTTTAATTAAATAACGATTGAATAATATATTGAAATATCAATTATTAAAGTTAAAATTGGTATTAATATTAAAGTTGTTTTCATACATTGTTTAATATGATATCACAAATAAATAGACACTATTTGTCAAAAATATATTTTCAAATGAGGCAAACATTTGTTAAACATGAAGACAATAATTACGCTCGAAAGGGATTAATAATATATTATGAAAATGTGCGCCTCTTTTCATATAAAATATTCATTAAAGTCGACGTAATTGTCATAAAAGTGATATTCAAAAGCGGGAAAGTGTTTAGGCTTCATATTTAATAACGTTACGCTACTAGTGGGTACGGGTGTCTAGAGATTAGCGTAACTACAAAATAAATTATCATAAAATACACTGTTTATTGCCGTAACATGGGGGTGGAGGTGTCCGGCAAAGTCCGATTTCAGCGTAACGTTATTAATGATGATGCCTTATGACTGCTTTTGTGGTCACAATTGAATAACGTTACGTATTTGTAGGAATGGAGGGAATGAATGAACTTAAATAAAGGGTCACAAAATTGGATAATATTATTGAATGTTTTCCTTATAATTATCTGAGAAGCTATGTTCCTATTGCACCTTATAGCTTCCTTCCTTAAGTTTAAGGAAGGAGGCGAGCGTTCCTAATGCCTCCTTCAAATTGCTCCCTTATAAATGTCAAAATGAATGAAATTGATAAATAATAAAGCATGTGTTTAATTACAAGTGAATACATGTCGTTATTTATATCATCAATAATATAAAATATCGCATAAAATATTGATATACAGTATCGCTCCAAAACCTGTTACAAAAAAGGAGTTTGCGTTCCTATTGCACCTTAACGCTTCCCTCCTTCAACTCAAGGAACCTCGAGTTTTTAAGGAAGGAACTTACTTCCTTGAGCCTTCTCCTTAGTTTCTTCCTTGAGTCAAGGAAGGAAGCTGTAAGGTGTAATAGGAACATACCTTTAGAGTTGTTAATTTTACGTAAAATATATTTTGGGTGTCAAATTACACTAAAAGGTGTCAAATTTGAATATCCGTTTTTCTAATATAACATTTAATCCTATATGGATTAATGCTATAGCTTCACTATAGCTATGCGTAGCAATTAATTCGCGATCATTATGGTTAATTACTTCACAATGTCTTCTAAAATGCAATTATTAAAATGATGTTGAGGTTATTCTAAAAATAATGGCTCACTAGTCTATGGTTTTTAAGTAATTTATTTTCCATTTAATTATAAAATTACCATCATGTGGAAGTTCTTTTATCTAGAGTATGTTTCGGTGGGTGTATTTTCTTTTGAGTCTCAGTGGATTTTCGGATTTTCGAATATTAATATTGAAATCTAAAAAATTTACAAAACGATTGTCCAATGGGTTGCAAACTTATTACGCCTTTGGTCTTATTCTCATAAGGCTTAGAGGAAAATATTTTAAAAAACCCATCAAATAAGCTTAGATTAATTAACATTAATTAATATTTCCTAATAAATAATTAACTCAATTGCAAAGCAAAGCCCGAATTTATATTGACATTTAAAGTTATTACCCGAATACAGTCAGTCTTTGATTTGCAATTCAGTCAATACGCGCGCTTTTAATAATAAAATGCGCCAACAATTAAAAAATCCTATCCGTCATTATTCCATAACATCAATTAATTATAAAGATTAATTAAATAAATACTATATTTGTATTCTTTTTTTATGTAGAAAATCCTAGTATTAGATTATTTGAAGAATAACTACAGAGATATTTTCACAATGAGTTTAAATGTAAATCCAAATGACCATCATTAAAATCTGATATTTCATATGTCAAAGGATATTTCATAACAATGATAGTTATTTCGCTAAATTCATAACATAAAAACGCATTTCAAAATATTCAGCAATAATATAATTTATCATAATTTTACTCCAACTAAAGGGTGTGAATTGATATCACACACAATTACTTTACAACATAACAAAGACTTTAGTATTTTTCAAAATCGAAGAACTGTAACAAAAATATTGAATACATACTGAATATAGTATTAAACAAGACTATACAGTAGTTTACAAAGTATAATCTAACAAATATTCAATTTATATGCGTCACAAATAGATCACTTTTATGAATTGAAACAGATATGTTATAAGATTTGATGCGCTCCCCTATGAACGGAGTGGTCCTGATTCGAACCCTGCGATCGGTTAAACAAAACAAGGGTTCACTGTTAGACATAAAAAATTTAAAACTGTCTTCAATAAGGCCCTCTGTCATAACCATCCATAACCATTGTGATTCTCTTATTTACAACTTGTAACTTCAATCTTCTATAGACTTACACGTTAGACAGATTTGGATTCTTGTATAAAGAATAGGTCGGCGTAAGAAAATCATATGTATTGTTACCGATAGATTCTTTTAGTATTTAAATCAAACATATGTTGAATCTGAATAATATTGAATCCAAAATCTAAAAAACTTTTCATTAGGAGAGAATGCATACCAGTATTAGTCAACATTATTTTCTATTTTAATTCTATTATATTTTCAAAAAAACATTTTTGGCAAAATTTTATAATTAATTTAAAACTTTTCTTACTTTACTTCACAACTTAAGTAGACCTCAAGTTGTGAAGTAAAGTGCGAAAAGTTTTATATTAATTATGAGTGACCACAACGACAAAAAACTTTATTCAAAAATTTTATAATTAAATTCAATTTTCTGTTGAAATTTATTCAGTTATACAAAAGAGTATAATTCCCAAAAAGATGGAACAGCTTTACAATCGATTCAACAAAATCCAGACATGGATTCAAATATTAGTGAGAAATCGGTATCAAAACAAGAAAAGGATTCGGTGAATAGCGATTCAGCAAAACAGGAATCAGTTTTATTGGCAAAACTTATAGGAAAACAGGAACAAAACCAAATCGAGCCTGAAATGGATTTTTGGCTAAATTTCGGAAGTGATGGATCAGCTAATGATGAATCCAATAAAAACACAAATCATACTCAAAATGAACTCAATTTAACAGAAGGAATACAAATAAATAAAAACTTGGAGAAAATTATTAATGATTTAAATATAGATGAGAATGAAAGTCATGATAATAGCAATAATAATCATCATAATAATAATGAAGACGATTTATTAGCGCTAATGGACTCTTAACTCATAATCGCGTGCTTTTAAGTAATTTTAAACTTCTTTTTAAACCATTGTTAACCTATTGAGACGTTTGTTTGAGAAATAAAAATTCTAATTAGTTTCAAAACTAAGTAAAACTTGCAATTTTACATTTACATGACTGCAACTCATTAAGGCTACGGCACTGCTTCTCTATTTCCAAATATCAAGGATTATCCAAACTCTGTAGCCCTTAAACAAATGATTTTTGGAAAACATAATACACGCGTCTAATCATTTTTAATACATTATTAATTTTTAAATCCTATTATCTCTGGAAACATTTGGTCCACTAATGATACTTACTTTGAGGTCCGGAAAT
>JAUJYU010000937.1:0-10656 GCA_033995675.1 Nothrus silvestris
GTCAGAAAATCTATATTTTGCGATTGAAGCTCACTCTCCCATAAGGTCCATAAGTTAATTGTTAACACAATGTTCGCATTGCTCTCACTTTCATCTATACATTGGTTGCCAATAGACACACAATATATTTTATATGCACTACAATATAAAATAACTAAAGATTAGCTGAGGAAATGCTTATAAAGAGCACAACTGCTTCAAAAAGTTTATTTACGTTCGCAAATTATAATTGAAAATAAACTATGTATTAATAGTACTTTTATTCAAATTGATTATCAAAAACTTGAATAAATGGTTGTTACCTAAAATCAAACACTGATAAGTTTATGGTTTACAATATTGTATTCAAATCTATGACAAATATATTGTTTTTAAATGATTTAATAACTATCTATTAATGAATTGATTCAATTTAATTGCCAACAAATAGTCAAATGAGCGAAAACTTATTTTGATGTTTGATTATCTCTTTATTTAGAGAGGATATTCATTTTCTATTAAGATTACGATAAATCTCATAAAATCATAAAATATGTAGCAATGAATAACTGCTCACAAAAAGCGCATAAAGTTAGGTCAAAATAACAACAAAAGCACAACTTCTGTTTAAGCGCTAATTTAGTTAGACTGAAAAAGTTAGTTTCAAAAGTTATTTACTTTCTTTGGATTTAAGTTTACACTTAAAAAATATTTGAAATTGAATTGAATTTATGCAAAGCTTATATTAATAAGAAATAGCTTTTGAGTTACTTTTAGAAAAGTTCAAATATTATAAGTAAGTTTACGTCGAATTGCGTACATTTTGTTACAGTCGAGCGCTTAATGAGGCTAATGAATAACCTGTCCGCTCATTGCATTGCCTTCATTTTATACACTATAGACTTTTATATGTATTTTATTTAAGAAATATTTTTATTGTTAACTTGTTGTTACTATGACGTAGTAAGAGAACAAGTCTGAACGAGTTAATAAAGCTGTTCAAACTCTGCTCAAACTCTGCGAACAACTATGCTGAATATGAATATAAGTTAACAGATGCAAAACACAAAGTTCGAAACTTTTTATGCAGGATATCCCAAGGACTTGATAACATTCAATGTCTCACCATAGAAATAATATTATATTTTCTTTACTATTTATTAGTTAAATCGTACGGCTCTTTTCGATATTTTTTAAAAACTATATAAATATAATAGCTTTCGATATTTTTTAAAAACTATATATTTATAAATATAATAGCTTTCAATCTACTTTGCATTCAAGTTTACTTATTCCTAAAGTTGTGAATTCAAAAATTTTCAATAATTTGCAACATTTTCAACGCTAACTTATTAGCTCATAATATGTTTTTAGCGCATATCCATAATTAACAAAATAAAATAACTGATAACTATTGCATTTTTATTGCAATATATTTGATGTCTTATCTATTTTGTTAAATAATTGAATAGTTTTTGATATTGAGCCTCAACAGTGACGGACTAATTCTGTTCTGTTTAGTTTAGTAGAGATAATGGTCGACGGCCTCAAAAGCAATGCAATACACATAAGCCTTTGCGTCATTGCTATTGCTTTTTAAACGCAGTTGCAATCTTTGGTTTTATGTACTTGTATTCGGGGATATAGTGACCCATTTATGTGAGCCATAACTATTCGGGACACTGAATAGCTTGCGATACACGTTTTGAAGCAGTGATTCACGGGGTCTCGCAATAACTTATTGACTATCTTTCGAGAAAATTCTGCATAACTAATGCTTAGGTTGTTTTTAATAACTTTTCGCAGTTTCCTTCCCATTGCAGATCATATATTCTTTATACTAAATATTCATATCAAACATGATTTGAATATATTTTAACATGTTTTCTATTAGTTTACTAACTCTTTTGACAATATTTTATATATTTAATTCTTTGATTTGATAAAAATGCGCCAAATTTCTAATATTCAATTGCGTAGCATTTCTTTAACACGGGATGAGACGATACTCAAAACAGTCTAATCATTGTTTTCAAACTTTTTTTGTAAAAAACTTTCCTCTAATTAATGTATTTCTCATTAGAAAAAAAATACAAATACAGTAAATAATAATATGATTAGTAAAAATACTAAAACTCAGTTGTGATTTAAACACAGGTGTAAATTAAAGTCTGGTTTATGTGTTTTTCTGAAATAGCTGTATATAAATATGCTTATTAGTGTAATAATAGTTAATTTAAAGTGTTATCATATGAAAAAAAGTTGCTTTAATGTTTACAAGAAGTAGGCACAGGTGGTTGCTGCGCAACACTCACATTGCAATTGTAACTACCATTGCAATAGCTCATTACAACCTGTATTTTTTTATTAACCCAAAACCTTCTCTCTTATAGTCTTATGGGTTTGATTCCAGAACCGAACTAAAAAACGTAACATTCATGCAAAAGAGGGTTGGAAGTAGTGAAGTACTGACCCAATTCTCAATTCTGTTAGTGCTGTTTCTGGGGCAGTACTCATACTCATACTTGAAAACACATATCAAACAGTATTAATAGTTGATATCATGCTCGGCTATTGCGCTAAATGTTTAGTATTGTTTGCATCAGTAATAATAAAAACTTTCCACTTTGAATTATCGAAAAAATCAAATATATTTTTAAATGCCGGTAATTTTGCTTAATTCAATAGTTGTGTGATTTTAATATTGTCTATCATTTGTTATATAATATTTCTAACAATATTTCTAACTATTTTTTCATTTTCATCGATAGGATTTCTATATAAAAAAGTTTGGTGTGAATGAAATGTATTGTGACCTCCAATCTCGTGGTATTAAACGAAAGTTTGTCGAAGAAGAAGATTCTCTGGATCAGAGCCAACAATTGAGAAGTGATGGTATATCTCGAGTCAATTCGGCAATTGTGACAAAAGTGAATAACTTTTCAACGACTAAGAGTAACATTCAGACAACGATTACATCACGTATATTACACCATAACCTGAGTCTTCAACACTGTTATGTTCGTCAAAGACAACAGATATTCAACATAAGTATGTGTAAATTGAATCGATTCCGTCAATCTCCTGATCCAAGTCTTTTGCGATCAGTTCTCATATGCAATACTTTAAGAACACTCGAAAGAGAATTAGAACGCGAAGGCATAAAGATTAACTTCGGTCCTAATGGTGTCTCATTCATACCTCCAGTTTTAAATACGCAGAACATGACACTCGACCCCCCGCCGAGTGCTTCGAGTGCTTTAGTTAATCAAAATCATCAGCCATTAGAACCTTCTAATTATTTTCAAGTGAGCTCTAGAGCTGACACTGACAGCGATAATACAAACGGTGAATACGACAAGTATTTGCTGGACTTGGGCTCATCTTCAGGAAGGGTCACGCCTTTCCACAAACCGTTGTCTGGTTCGGGTTCGGTCTACGAACAGGAATCTTCTTCTCTGGAATCGTTCGCATCCAATTCATTATCACAATCAGCAGCCAATAGTGCCTTTTGGGGCTCTGATGAGGCCTCAGACAGGTTGACGAGTCTCAACTGGAGTTCTGTACTTAATTTCAATTCTTCAGTCAACAGTACAGTCAATGGTATTAACAAATCGATCACAAATGGACACGAAACCAATGATAACAATGAAAGTGCTTCATCTTCTCATCAAAGTTCCAATTCATCTAATAATAACTCAAACTCTACTAATAGTAAGTCAAGCACTTCGTTCACTACACTTTTACCTCCATCGACGTCGTCATCAACAGTCACATCGACCACAACTACCACTACTACTACTGCATCGCTATCGTCGACGACCTTAAGCTCGCCATCAATTTCTCAAAATTCAATCACATCTCAAAATGTTATAAATAGTCAACACGTGAATCATCTATCAGTCAATTCCGGAAATTCTATTTCATTTTCAAATAACGCAACTAATGATGAAATCTTTGGTGACATTGATTTATCGCTCTATGATTTCGACTTATTATCTCCATTGTCGCCACCAAATGTCAAATTAGCGCCCATTACTGCCGAAGAGTTAATCAGAACTATTTCACCGACTGATTCAAATTCATCGGTTGTTTCTTCTTCGACATCATCGACATCGAACTCATCTTCTATATCAACCATCTCTTCACTATCAATAGCTTCATCCGCTTCTTTGTTATCAGGACATGCAGTGCATACGTCATCTTCAAGTTCTTCGTCAAGCACTTCCGGATTTCACGGCCGTTACTTTAAAAGTTCAGATAAATTGTTTAGTGAAGAGAGGGATCAACAGGCGATCACACCTGTTATGTCATAATTAATTGCTTTATTTGAAACGCATATAATATATACTTTCCAAATAAGTGCCATCAAAGTATACTTACCGGTCATGTAGGGTAAAAACTATCAAAATATCTATAAAACTTTGTTTATTTAATAAGCAGTTTTTGTCCAAAACTAATATCTAAGATATCACTTCTTATCCATGGATTTGAATCAAATAATTGAAAGATAAAAACTGCCGTATTTTCTATTTAGTCTAAATTATTTGATTTTTATTCCGATGAAAAATGATTTCATATTAATTGTAAACTTTAGCGGCACTAATGCTATCACTAATGCTATCACTAATACTATCATAATATGTAAAGGACTGCTTATGTGAAACATTATTGAATCCTGGCTTAAAAAATTTAATTTTATTTGAAATGTTGCCAGAAATTTAGTGTCGTTTAGCGACAAATAAGATATATTAATAAATATGCAAAACTTGTTGCACTTTTAAATTTTTAAAAGGTGTTCATCAAAATGATTGATTAACATTTTAAGCCATGATTTAAAGTCACATTTATTTTTTGCCCAAATTTTTTAGCTTAATCTGCGTTTTATGAGGAAAGACTATTTTGTTTTGTTTTGTTAGAAAGTTTAGTACATTAGTTAAGTTTAGTATAGAATCGACTAAATAATAGTTTTTATGTTTACATTATTATAAAACTATAAGTTAAACATTGATTGAGCTCTAAAAATGAAGAGTATTAAAAATATATGAAGTGCCGCTATTTCTAAAAATATTTCAGATTAGCTTAACATGAGTTTAACATGATTTTTAACATGATTTAAGTTTCAGACAATGAACATTTGATAGTTTATAGATATAAGTTGAATATCACTGAAATGTGAGTTTACTTTAAAATGAGAGCATCTAATATTTTGTTGAAAAACTTTATTTTACTTTTCCTTTAATTTACAAAAAGGAGATCTTAAATATTCATAAGCTATTAGACTTTGCAATTCATGACAATTTTTCTTTATTGTTTGACTGCTATTCTGGTTCATTGCATAGCTTTATAATAATCTATAAATATTTATTCTCAGCCCTAAAAGAAATGACAGAAAATGTTGATTTATTATATGATTAAATTTGGCCAATTTTGAAGCAATTTTCCATTTTTTAAAAATCAATTAAAGGAATCATTAAGAAAATCCACTCAATCATTAAAGTACAGATAAAATTGTATAACAAGTGTATTATAGATATGGACACAAATATGTTAAAAATGTCAAGAAAAATGATTTGATCGTTAAAGTAAAGCCAAAATGAACTTCTTATTGTGAAAGCTGTTCTTACATAACTTACAATTCATTGTTTTCCATATGATTCATATTCTTCTAAAAAAGCATAACTTCCATAAACTTGAATCAAATTGAATGATAAAATTATGTAAATATGAAGAATACTTAAATTGTTTGACTGCACGCCTGCATACGTTTGCGGCACAAATTGCGTAATAGCCAAAAAAGTTTTTATTTTACAATTATATGTAATTGTTAATTATTATTAATATATTATATTTTGTTTCTCATCACATCTCAACTCAAAACTATTGTATTTTGTTTTTTTTAAAAATGTATATCTATATTATTTCTATTATTTTAAATCCAACTATGCTTTCGTGCTTTTATGGGACGCTATAATACTTGAAAAAATGACATTATTGTTGTCATACGAACTGTTGTTGCTTTTCCAGCAATGCAACTACGCCTTAGGCATCTTTTAATTTTGAAAAACTGGTACAATAAGCTTATGTGATCACTGATCCTAAGCATTGAAGAACTTTTAATTTAAAACAACTAAAATGAATACAATATTTTATGTTTAATGCTAGTCTTAACAATACATGTTCTTAAACTTTTTTTGGCATCCGCTTAAAAATCTGCTATAATAACGCTTTTATAGTAAAAGAGGTGTCTTTTCAGCGAACAGTTAACTCCTGTTTCTTAACCAAACATTCATTTTGAAAGTAATCATTTAGTAATTGAACTAAACTTTAATCGAAACCACGCTTTTTGATAATATACTGTATAAGCATTGCATTCAATGATGGGATGGAAGTAAAACACTTAACCATTAGTGCCTTAATTAAAAAAGTTGACAATATTTATAGAAACAATGATTATATATTTCTAAGATTACTAAATAAATGGGACTTTGACTTGTGCTTTATTTTTCTGCCTCATTATTATTATAAAAGTGACCAAATCATTAAAGACACCGACCATTCAAATAAAACCTACGATCTCTTTCATGATTTTTAAATTCAAGATTAATTGACTTAAGCTCTTGTTATTTCACGTAAAATATAATTTTAAATGAAATAATCATAATATCATTGAAATGATTGGCATTATTTGAATAATTTTAAGTATAAATTTAAAATTGATATTATTGTAATTAATAAGACAAAAGTGTTGTGAACGGTTGTGTTTTTTGACATTTACTCCCAAATTAAAATTTTAATGTTATATTACTTTAATTTGATTTACTTTGATTTGATTGAGCAAAAATGGTGTAAAAAAAGTATAATTTATTAATTGAAATTGAATTTTTATTAACTTATTGAACAGACATGTGAAAAGTGAAATGTCAAATGTCATAATACCATTGAGAGATTCAAATTGATGGGAGTAAATAACGAGTTATGTACAGATTTTTATTGGGAGATTTGTGCAATTGTATAGAAATGGTTTATGTTTTAAATTTAGATAATGTTAATGGAAAGAGATTTTATTGCTAATCATTTTTATGGTCATAGCATTGCAGATAAGTCTTGACTTTGAAAGAACTGAACAGTTGAGAAGAATATTGTAAATTGAAAACTATTTGCACCGCATTATTGCAAATCAATTATACATCGCTTTATATAAATAATTATATATAAATATATTCATTATAATTACAATAGACTTTATTATTAGAATTGTATACACTTTCGATTTGAAAATAAACATAAAACGATATTTGAAATATTTTTTTAATTATTCAATTGTTTTATGACAATTGGCGTCGAGACGAACACAGGATAACCGAGAGGTGCGTCGGCCGCCTAATTAACAAAAAATCTTATTAATCATTCTATAGAAGATAAGCCAATATATCAAAATGACACTCAACTTACCTGAACTGTGATATTCCTCAATATGATTGGATGAGCCTTAATAGTGATAAATAGGGTTTTCATAAGTTAATGTATCAAAACATTAATACCGAAACTTTAATACCGAAACATTAACAGCGAATAAAAATAGCGAATGTTAACAAATATTTAAAGAATTCCCAAAATTTACCCAAAATGATTGTCCAGTAAAGTTTGTACCGGTATTTCAAGTTTAGGTGCGCGGGTCTTAATAAAAATGTTCTCATCAAGTTTTATCATAAACATATTTCTCATTTGTAAATTTTATTTTATTTCAATTTTGAGATTTGATTTATTTGATCAAATTTGAGATAATCTTAAAGTAATCTTAAAATCGAGAACAGATTTATTCATTTATTCGTTAAAAAAACAGAAATAAAAATAAAAACCTTAACAAAATGAAATACTAAGTTATGCAATATTTTAAAGTTTAAATATTGTTTTCCGCTATTTATGTTTTCGCTTTTATTTATTGACTATTTTGAAGCCATACCTGAATAGAGAATCTTTCGTCGTCATCATTAGTCAGATATAACAATTCGAGAGCCAGTGAAGACCAAATCGATTCTATGACAGCTCTATTGAGATGACACAAGTGAACAGCCATTTCTTGCAAACTTAACAAATGACTTGTAAAAGATTCCTTTCGGAAATAATAAATTTTATTTTATTTTCTTTTGCATAAGAAATAAATGAAGAAAATCAAAAGTGAAACCTTAATAGGATCTCTTCCAATAGAAAATAGATTTCTTTTTTCTGTTATAACGGAATGTTTCCATTGGACACTTCCATCGTTTCCGAAGTGCCAATTCTGGTCGTAATCTATTAAGTCGTCTATTAATTCAAAATGAGTTTTAGACTCAATGCCTAATAGAATTTGATCGAAAGCCATTTTTACTGAGTATTGAAAGCTTTTTATTGTTAAATCATATAATTCTTTATTTGCATTTAAAAATTTGCGATTATATCCATCGTCAGGTATTTTGCCATTAAATATTTGATAAACGGTTTGTGAAGTCATTTCATTATTATTTAAAAGAGAAGAATTGGATGAAATGCATGAAAAACAAACCAAAACTATTTGTTTGTAAGAATCAATTAAAGATGACATTTGAGTATCACTCAGTTGCGCGCTATTATCACATAAAATATTAATTACATTTTTAAACCATTCGTCTGAGAACACGAATTGGTTTACGCTTTGATTAATTGGCTTCCTATACAAGTAATCCAATGATGCCGTTAACCATTCGTTTGTTGGCGATAATGAATTATAGCAATAGTCAAATAAATTATCACTTTCTAATTTATCTCTTGTAATCTCATTATATTCAGAGGCAGGAGTATTATTGCTGTGATTTTGATTATTTTCAAAACTATTTGAACGAAATTCGCTAAAACTTTGCTCGCGTTTTGAAATAATTTTCTCGTTTAACGTTTTATCACTTAAATCATTATTTATTGATTCAATTTTATTAATATCTTTCAAATTTGATTCACTGGTTAACTCATTTTCTCCATCGATCACTAATTTCAAAAATTTGATTTGATTTGATTGGAATGATTGGTGTGAGCTTTGTCTCTGTTGATTAAGATCATCGCCTAAGACATCGGACTCTTCTTCGTCAGACCACTCACTTATGCGAATTTCAGATTTAGCTTTCAAGACATCGCAAAAGCGCTCACTGTTTGCCTCGAGATTTGGGTTAGTATTATGGACCTGTTTTTCTAAGTTTAATTCAACACTTTCTTGAGTACTCGAATTATTTGTTTTGTTGAGCCTATGCTTCAAAATAAGCCAAACAAAAACTCTGGCAAACAGTGACTTAATAACTGCGAAAGTTTCCGGAGAGTCGATGACACCCGTCAACACATTTCTGACGTCTGAAAAAATTTTTCAATTAAAAATTTGCAAATATTCTAAAACCACGATTTCTTTTTCATACCAGAATAGGTTTTAACAATTAATGTGTCTAAAGGTTGAAGTGTATACCAAAAATATGAATTAAAGCACTTCGACATTTTTCTGTTATGGCCATTTAAATAAAAGGCTTCTTCAAGTATCTCATCAATTGTTGTCGCTTCGATCGCATGACATGAAGTTTCTTGGAGTTCAAGACCTTTTATCTGGACTTTAATATAATTAAAACCAGACTCTAATATCTGAATCCAAATGAGTCGATCTCCAAATCTCGCTAATAAAAAACTTCCTGTTTTGCAACTGCTTATTAATGGGCAATCTTTTTGCAAACTTTGCACTAATTGTGACATAAGCTGTTGATAATAAATGGTGTCTTCAGTCTCCAAATCAGATTTTGAAGGCTTATAAAAATAAGTTTAAAAGATAGTGACAAAAATGAATGGTTTTTAAAATGAGCCTTTCATACCGTGTCGGGCCAGAAATGCATTGGACGGCCAAATGATAAGAGAAATAGAGGCAAAGTGAATAATGGTAGTATTGGTACAGATAATACGCTCGACACCAATATTATTAAAACAATTACTGGAATAATTATAATATCAAAACCTATCAAATTTGAGTAAATCAATATAAATAATCTATAACATTTTTTTAATTAATTAAAACAATTTTGAACAACTTTTACTCACCTAATATATACCAACTTTTGAATCCTGAAAGCCTTTGTTTTGGTAGAAGAACTGATGTAACCATAAGAATAATTACTAAATATAATTTTTCAAAGAATGAAATGATAACACTTAAGAAAAAGTCAGTGATTAGCCATTGAATTGGTAGAGAATCGTAAATGATCTTTAAGTTTATATTGGTTAGAAAGTTAACAATAAGTATTATAAATGCAGTGAAACATGTATTTTCCCAAATGGATCGATGAATTCTTAATATTGCGATTGATGTGTAAAAAGATAACAATCTTTCATTATTAGTTGAATTAATTTGAATATTAGGTTGAAAATGTTGATTCAGTTCAATGTTAACATTCAATAAACAAAGTAATGGAAGAACTATAAGAAAAAATATAATGCAAGTAATTCTTTGAATATAAAATCTAAAGTATTAATATGAATGTTTGCCAGGCTAGGTTGATTTAGGGAGGGGGGCTCATAGTTTTTAACAGACAATTTGGTCAAAATAGCAGAGTTGTGCCCAGTGGCGGATTTAACGGGCGGCTTAGGCGGCTATAGCCGCCTGGGCCCCTGCCAAATTGGGCCTCTATGGGCCCT
>JAUJYU010000938.1:0-10655 GCA_033995675.1 Nothrus silvestris
GAATCCTATCTATCGGAATCCTATCTATCGGAATCCTATCTATCGGAATCCTATCTATCGGAATCCTATCTATCGGAATCCTATCTATCGGACTCTTTAATTAAATGTGCGCATTAAATACCTAAAGAAGACAATAAGTTTATGATCTATGGGACTGAAATGAAATGCAGTTAAATGGTAAATTAGGTAGAAAAAGTAGATTGGATACCTAAAGAAGACATGAAGTGATCTTTGATCTGCTTATCGGTGAACTTAGTGATCGTTCTGTTATTGTTTAAGCTCTTGACGAGTGGCACTTTTGTGGGCGATTTGCTATTGGAACGAATCAGGATTGAAGTGGAGTGAAGTTGTTGTGCATTTGTAGATGACTTCAATGCAGATGTAGTTGTCGAAGAGGAAGAAGTAGATGATAATGAGGATGAGATAGTTGGCATTTTGACGACTGGTTTCAAATAGTTGAAAACTCTTTGTTTTGGAACGACTAACAACTTGTTCTTCATCGAAGAGTTGGAGACCGGGACCAGAAATTGAGTTTGACCTGTGATTGACTTTATTGCTAAGGCGGGCCTTCTTATTGACTGTGTATTTATTGCTACACTTTGTTTAGGCCCTAATTGTGGTATTATTAGAGCTGGTCTCGGCATTATTGGTTTTATTGATTCTAATTTATTACTACTATTACTATTACTACTATTACTAATATTATTACTATTATTACTATTACTATTTGCAACACCATTCTCTACTATCTGACGGTTTGTGTCTATGTTCTCAGAAGACTTGTCCATTAAACCCATTTGTGAGCGATATCTCTGAACCGCTAATTTCTATTCATCAAATCAAATCATTAATAATTGTTTTCAGTTTAGGGCGGGTCACATAGTGCGGGGTGGGGGTCAAGCGATAGAGTACCCACGCTATAGGGGTGGTTAAAAAGTTGAGTGGCAAATTTCAATTTTTCATTACATTTATTATTGTTTTTAAAAACAGCAATTCTCCACTTATTTACTATTCTGTGGCCAACTTTTTTATCCTTATATAGCTTTCAAATCTCAGACGTCGTGTATTTGAATATTATGTCAATTATTTGTTGATATCAGTATTATTTCAATAATAATAATCATATCCTATGTATTTTATACGAATAACTATAAAAGTTCGCCACAGAATAGTAAATAAGTCCAGAATTGCTTCAAATTTCGACTAAGATTTGCACAAAAAAATCACCAAAAAATACACAAAAATACTTTCCTCACAACCACTACTATCGATATTGTGGACGAAGAAGACAAAGTGGAAGAATCGAGTTAAGATGTTGATATAGATAAGGATATTTATGTAATAAATGATATGAGTGATTGGTTAAATATGTAAAAAATTGAATTGATTTGAATTGTGTATTCATCATTGGGATACCCCCCCCCCCCCGTATCCTCAAAGCGTGCGTACTTAAGAGGGTAGTTTCGCCAATGCGCGCAGGGAGGGGTGGGGTGGGAATTTTCGTGCGTACGCACTATGTGAACTCGCCCTTATTGTTTAAAATTTGTATTAAAAGTAATTTCTTCTAACTTTGATTAAAGTTTAATAAAGTTTTAAGTAATAATAGAATATAATTTTTATATAAATTATTTGAAAACTTAAAACAATGTTATGGAAGAAAATAACTTTTAATCAGTGTTTTTGACAATTGAATACCTGTTCTTCAGACAGAGTTTTAATACAATTTTGCAATTCATGCAACTCTTTCTTCAATATTTGGTTCTGTATTCAAAAAATGGAAGAAAAAAATTAATTCAAAGTTTTGTTGAAAGAAAAAAATCAAAAATAATATTTAATATAAAGAGAGAAAAACAATTTAAGATAAAGTGCAAAAAGCTATTCAAGTGAACAAAAAATGACTAAAGCTATGCATTAATCTAATAAAATCTAATCTCATTTTATTCCAGACTATGAATAACATTAATACGAAATCAGGTGTCATATTATAGTCATAAATATGATGTGACTCATAGAGAATGATAGCTCTGTATTGTTGAATATGAGAAAATGGCATTTAGAGAATAGAGAGGAACAGTTCACCAGAAGATGAAGATGAGTTCACTAGAAGATCTACACTAAGTGGAACTTTTTTTGGTTCCCATTCTCTCCCTCTCGAAACACATCATAAATCAATAGAAGTGCATAAACTTAATTATTATAGTAATAACTATTTTGTTATTCAATGATAAAAATCGATAACTTCAAAAAATACGAAATTTTTTCATATATTTCTTATTTGTCATAAAATGCTTTAAGAATTTGTTTCTCAGTTTTTATTCAATATCTTGTATTGAATTGAAGTAAAAATATTATCCTTTTTTAAGCTTAAGAGAGCTTAAGAGTCAAGAAATGTATTTGAGGTAAAAATGGAAAAACATTTAACTTAAAGTAGTTTTTGCGCAAAATTGTAGAGCAAAATGAGATTAAAGAAAACTTCTCTATAATATCGATTAGAAGAGAGCCTCGAGAGCGATAACAAAAAACTTTTCTACTCTTGAATATGAATCGCAAAAGTATTTTAAAGGTATATAATATGAGCAGAAAAAATCTCAAATGTTTGCTTCCCTTTGAAGCGATTGAATGGGAGTTTTTTCAAAACAGTTTTCAACATAACATTAAATAAAAGGACATAATTAATGCTCAAATAAACTTCTATTAGAAAATAATCCTATGGCAGAGATTTGTGACAATAAATAATGTTTAGAAACTAAAGCCCTTAAAGTATATAATATTGTATAATAAAGTTGGCAATGAATGTCGTATTTGATGTAAAAAAGATTGGTTCGTTTTTTTGTTTAAAGGGAAGTTTCGATCGATAATAGAAATGAATTTCTCGTTCAAAAGAGTGAAAGCTTTAATACAATACTATATGAGTGAATGTATGAATGCATTCGTCAATAATAAAAGCAAAGGAAACTAAATTACATTTTATTAGCACTAAAAAAGTCACTTTACCTGAGGATCGGTCTTCAGTTTGGAGACTGCGATCTGTAAATAGACGTTGAGTTGAAATTCAATTAATATTTGATTACAAGAGATGTAATTTTATTTTTATTTAAACAAAACTTGACAGTAGTTTCGAAAATGTTTGCATTGGTTTAGAAATTGTTTTTTTTATTACTTTTGAAAAGATTTTCAAAACACATATAATTAGAACATAAAAGGAAAAACTTTTTTTTCTATTAAACTCATATCAAACCAATATTGAAAGGTTCAGATAATACCATACCTGATGAGCCAATATTGTCTTCTTTAGCTGCTGTTGAATAGTAAACAAGTCTTGTGAAGACATTGTTAACATTGGGATCACTCAAAACTGTATCTCTAACTAAATCACCAAAAAAGGCCACAATCAGTATTGAGACAATAGACTGCTCTCAATATAGAGAGTAAACAAAACTAATATAACTTCGCACAAGTTTCTTACCTATAATTAAATATTTAACAATTGATTTGTGTAATGAAAACCATAAAATTTTTAGTAAACTTCGAGTTGTGAATCGAGTTATGTACAGGATTTTGCGTATGGCGTTATATAAAGATGGAGTATAGGAAAGTTCATATACTTTTTAATTATTGGGATATTGCGAGCTGAGACACTTAGTGGATGTGCTCTACAATGCACACTTTTGGACCCTTTATACATATAAAACCGCAGCAAATAAAGCTGTGCTTGTATTTAAAAATAGCTTATAGGATTCATCATTAAAGTAGTACGCACAAAATTTCCATTTTTACACCCCTTCCTCCCCGCAGTACGCATTTTGACACCTATTTCTTGCTATTTTTCTATGCGAGTTTAGTGTCTGTACGCTTTTGATTAACTTCTCCCTCTCCCTCAGCTGCGTACGTACTTTAAGGACGAGTCCCTATCAAAAAGAGTAGGAGAGGGACAATACTTAGCTCAAAAAAACGTAACAAAAACATTGAAGCAGCTAATTGTTCATAAATTCTTATTTAAATACATACATAATTAAACTTAATTAAATGTGTAAACAATTATATATTCATATATACATACAATTTATGTCAATTATAGATATCATATTTTTTCAATTAAAGCTATTAAATATTTAGCAAAATTATTGAGATATTAATAGTTTTCAAAATGTATTTCTGAAAAGGGGTTCACTTATAACAAGTTGTCTGAGTTGTCATTCATGTGAGACATAAGACTTTTAAAAGAAGTCAAAATAAGTTTCGCGCGATTTAAATGTCTTTATAGACTATGAATACAGACTTCACTAATCACTCAACTTTGAACTCATTTCAATCCATCTTTGATTTGGTCCCAAATATTACATATATTCATAAATTGCGATACATTTCAATGATTAATGACTTCTGCAATGGAGACGGCTTTCGAAGAATGGGTTTTCGGAGCCGAAGACAATAACAAAGATAATAAAGACTTGGAGTCAGTTTCGAAAACGATTGAATTGAATGGCAAAGAGATGTATAGCAATAGTAAAGTGTTTTACGTGAAAGACTTTGGTGTGACTGAAGCTCAGACTGACCTCTCATTCGCGAGTCATTCAGAGATCGGTTGTTTCCGCATTGACGGCAACCAATCCTATCGCGACTCGAATGTGAAGCCGAATCTTCTCCAATATTCGGACTCTATTTGCAAACAGAGAATCAATCTCTTGGACGGTATCTCTTGTGTTGCGAAACAAACACTACTTGAGGTTAACTTCAATTAATTGTTTAGGTTTTGAAGACTCAAAGATAATACAAGACTATAAGTCATATAAAGTACTCAAATGGCAGTGTTTTCTCACTTGGATTAACAAATCGCAACTTCTGGTGAATCGTGAAGTGCGGCCACACTTTGTGTCGTTCGGCGGTCTCTTCACATCACTGCTGATGACTCCGTTCCGAATGGAGTCGTGGTCTCTATTGGTTTGCAAACACAGAGACTGTATTTTCATGAATAAGATTCGTCTCAATGAGAGAAATGAATTCAATTCAACTAATCGTCAAAATAAGGGATTTATAGATCGCGGCCCTTATTATGCCTCCAAATTCACTTCAATTATCACTAAATCTGATCCATCGCTCGAAACCAACTCTGCATTAAACGAGTTCGACAAGTATTTCGCTGTTTATGAAACACAATTCGGTTAAGCATTTGATCCGCTTTTCAGTCTTAACAGACTTAAGAAGTCTTAACAGTTATTAACAGTTTTTCTATTGTCTTAAAGGATCGCATCGTTTGCTTTTGATGAACGAATTCGATGCCGTCGACGAAGAAGGAAATCGATATGAGATTAAATGCGCCAAAAATGTGAATTATCGGCAAAAGTTGCTTAACTGGTGGTCGCATTGCGTGGTCGCCGACATCGACTACATTCTGATTGGATTACGAGATAGTAATGATATTCTCAATCAAATCGAGAAACTCAAGACTGAAGAATTGCCAGAACACGAAAGCTTTCGTTGGGACACAAACGAGGCCTTCATTTTTGTGGACCGTATTCTTAATCACATCAAACAATTGTTGTCCGATTCAAACGATGGCGACATTTATAAAGTCTGGTATCAAAAGGGCTCCAAATGTATCAGAAATAGTAAACTATCAGATAATAAACTGTTGCCGCAGTGGTTCTTAGATGGCAAATGTCATCAAAATGTTCCTCAATTTGTTCATTAATTGAAGTTTAATTGTTTAAAAACTTTATTTGAGACTTCATTTTATTGAAATTATGCTTTTGTTTCAACTTTTGATCTTATTTTGACTTTAATTAAAATATTACATAAAAATGGACACAAACCTCACTTATTATTTATTGCTGTTTAAGAAACCGGTGAAGAATGTGGAATACCATTCATTATAATATATACCTTTCATAGAAACTTTTCAAATATCATTTATTAATGGAAAAAATGTATATTAAAATAAGATAACTTATCAATTAAAGACCTAAAAGATGAATATTGGAATCTATAAATTATTTATAATTAAAAATATCTCAATTAAATATACATATGAAAAGTTTTACATCAAATATAACATTAATATTACGCAAAATTGATATTTAGATGAATTTCCAACAATTGAATAATCGAATAGATAACGCTTTGTGTCTAATGTGATAAAAAGCGTTTGTCTTTTCGACGATTTAATTATTGCTCCAAATTTTTGACATTAATTATTAAGAATTCGTATTAAGAATTCGTAGAATAAGAATAAAAAAAGTTATAGTAATAATATTTGAAACTTTTTGAGTTTGCTTAATATTGTTGCTTAATACTTAATATTGAGTTTATATTAATGTTTAACTAATAAACTTTTCATAAACTTTTATTGCTTTCCAATTGCAAAAAGTATTTAACTGATTGTCATATCAGATGTGGATTGAATTGAAGAACCCATTATCTAATAAACAAAATATGTTTAACTGACGTAAATAGTTCACAATTGCATATAATTACACATAAAAAGTTGGAAATTACACTTTTTTAATTTTAAACTAACAAATAAAATGGCAAGTGTTCGTGTCTCATATAACTACAGTAGACTCTCGTTATAGTGAACGGGCAAATGCAAGAGAAATCCATTCACTATAACGGCAGTTCGCTGTAAGCGGAGATATTTAACATTAGTTCTATGGGAAGTGAAACAAATTCATCATTTTTAACCGTTCACTACATCAGGAGATTCACTATATCCGAATTCACTATAGCGAAAGTCTACTGTACATTCAGCTCTGCATTCAATTTTAGAATTCTTCTACTACTCTATGAGATCATACAATTAGATCTTTTTTTAATGACATCATATTCTGTATAAGTTTTATGAGTTGGGATTTTTTGATTAATAATTACACCATTTATTAATGAGATAACAAGTTGTCAAAAGTTTTGATTCAATTTTGAAACACTTATATTTTTTACAAATTTTTATTTGAGTCAATGATAAGTATTAATTATTATAAATGAAATTAGTTTAAACTTTTTTTAAAATTTAGTAAAAACAAGTTTAATTAATATTTAACTTCGAGGTCTATCTCCTTCGTCCACAACTTTCTTGAGGAGATTTATATAAAAATAGATTAAAACATGATTAATGATTTGATTGGATTATAAAATGAATTAATTTTTAGAAAATATAATATTTTGTACTTAAGTAAAGAGATTCAGTTGAGCAAAACTATTCAATTACAGAAATTCTTAATCTATTACTCTTAGCCTTACAATTATCGAAAGGAATCAAATCAATGCTAAACACTTTATTAGGTCCTACTTTGCACTTAGCGTTGACGACCTGGTCCTTAAAGATCTCTTTATCTCTTATAATCCAATATGATTTGCAATCACACGCAAGTGGATTATCCAAAAGTATAATTTTGTTTCTTTTGTCTGCTTTAAGAAATGGGCCAAAGATTTTTTCGTCCAAATAAGTCAACTGATGATTCCAATAGAGTTCCAGAACAATCGGTCGCTTAGAGTTAAGAAAGACCCCTCTCTCGAAACTTGTATTATTGAGTCTATTATTTCCGAGATATATATATAAAGTATTATTTGAACGCTTTTCGAAATCGAAAGCATTGGCCGGAATATAATTAATACTTTGGTGAGACAGATATAAATACTTTAATTTATTCAAATAATAAAAAGCATAATTTCCGACACTTTGAATGAAGCCATTATTTATTCCATATCTGTTAAAATTTAAGTCTTCTAACTCTCGATTCAATCCGGGAATTTTGCCGAAACCAACCGAAGAGATGAGTTTCAATTTGTTTCTGTTTAACCAAATTCTCTTTGCATTGACTAAAGAACTCAAAGCGTTAAACAAGTCATTCACGTATTGGTCTTCTCCTATCTGTGAATCTCCCATAAGAACAAATTCTTCGACAGTTAAAGTGTTGCCACTGAAAGCATATGAAGCTATTTTTCTCAAACTGAACGCATCTTTAATTGTGATGAATCTGAAAGTAATGTTAGAGAAAACATTGTCTTCAAGTTCAGTGATCGCAGTATTATTTAAAATGAATTCATTAAAACTTTTATCACTTTCATTGTTAAGGCTTTTGCTTAAATTGTAAAAAATGAGTTTAAGATCATAATTGCTGTCTCCTTCACATATAATTATCTTATTGTCACTACATCTGCACGGCTTTATTGTCTCAATTGCAGGACAATTTGCACATAAAATTAGTTCCAATGAACAAAGTATAACACTTAACACTATTATTAGATGTATTGACAATTGACCTAAAAATTTAATCGAAATAGTAGTTCATAATTAGGTACAAAGAAAAGTTAGTTTTATCAATACTTACTATTAGTTGTCATTTTGTAAAAAGGGTTACGCATTTTCAAATGCCATTCAAATTATAGATAAAACGCAATAAATATAAGACATGTTTATTTGATTGATTGCATTTCACCTTCGATTGTAAGAAATGAGGTCATGTCTAACAAGTTTTATAGAAAGTTATATAACTTTGAGAGTAGGATCCAATTGAAGTTTTATTTGCACACTTTGTTCAAAAACTTGTTCAAATTTAAGACATTGAACTTTTTTGAATGACTATCTAATGAGGAAATGTGTGAATTTTAAAATAATATAAACTAATTATTTATAATTCAATTTTTAAAAAAGTCAGTATTCGTTTATTTTAAGAAACTTATTTCATAGCGAAAAATACATTATTAAATCAAATGGTAGTCAAAAATGTTTCAATTGAGTTCAATTACGCAATTACTTCTTTAACAGTTAATTGGATTTTTCAAGAAATAGTTCACTAATTTGTTTTTGTGCCCTTCGCTTACAGTTAACGTCTTTGCCATCTTTGACTTTTCATAAATTATAAACTTATATAACTTTCTTTTCTAATCCAATTATAGAATTAGAAAACATATTCCGCAAGAATTTGGCTTTCAGTTTGGGTTAATTCTGATTAATTAATCAACTCTTATATATAGTTATATAACATCTATATATAAACATCTACGAATCAACCTTTTTGTCCGCATCCGTTTTACCATAAATTCTGTATAAATTCATAAAACATTTTTTGCAGAAAAATACAGGTAAAGGAATAAGGAAAGTGAAAATTAATAAATTATTTAAATTCTTCTTATTAGGTTAGAAATTGAACTTTATTTTCAAAATTAGTTATTTAACACATTCAATAAAACAAGTTTTAAAAATGTCCCGCAATGTCCCGGAAATATTTGCTAAAATTATCAAAATCTTAACTAATTTGCTATGAATTATTATAATATAATAACTTAATTAAATTATAAAACTTAATATACAGGCACGCACAGTTATAAATTATAACATTACATTTCCATTTGATTTAAACCAGCTTTGAATGCTAGGGATGCCATACCATAGATTTATACAAATAAAAGGGCTTAACTTTGAATAGCTTTTAATATTTAAGAAGCTCATTTTCAATGCTGTATATCTGTATACAAAGGCATCTCTAGCATTCAACTGTTAAATTAAAGGTACTATAGTATGAATTAATCAAATATTTTTATTTATATTATTTTTCATAATTTTCACAATATTAATAAATAAAGCATTTAATACAAATATCAGTAAATAATGTAATTATGCTTCAAGTTCTTCGTCAGTTATTTGCATTTTTGAAGCAATGCTTTGCTTCCATATTTCGCATAACTGTATTGTCTTCTCTTCGGTGATATCTTTTCCTTTTTCGTCGATGAAAGGCATAAACAACTTAACCATTTCTTCTAAACCAAGAATAGAATAAGAGAATACATCGAAATAGGGGTTTGGCTCATAGTTTTGGTTCGATCTGATGTATTCATTAATAACAGCGTGAAGATAGATAGGACCCGTAACTGTTATTATTATTTCCAATACGGTTTGATTCTTAACCAAATTCAGATATTCATTCATTATTTGAGTTTTGGATGCCATCTCTTCCGAAGTCTTTTCAATACTTACGGATCCAAACTTTTTGTTATAGCTTTTCATCCAATTTTCAAAAGAATCCAAGAATCCCTTTGTAAACTCTTCTAACATTACCATATCTTTAGGATCGTCTGATTTTTGAGATGCGATTTCTAATAAATCTTTCATAAATGGGAACAAATCAACAGAATCTTTGTATTTTTGTTTGCAAACGGCTTCAGCATTTGCTAGACTTCCATTCATTAGAAACTGTGAAACTAAAGGATGTTTCATATATTGTTCAATTAAATCTAATGAACTTTCTTTCAATCTATCGCTTAATTTTGATTGAGACATATTTAGCGATTGTTAATAAACTTTTTTACTTTATTTATTTAGAGTCACACAAAATGTGAGAGTTTTAAATTAATATACGTATTGTATCGGATTGTGCGGAAAGTGTTTTATTTTTTTATTGGAACGACAAAAAATGAAAAAAATAGAAGAATTTCCGCACAATCCAATATAACACATCAGTCAATAAGTTCGCGGCCCGACATAGAAAGAGATAACTCACAATTTTAAAAACAATTTATTTATCAAGATATTCACCAAATATTTCAATACATTCCTCATAACGAGGCAAAAGATCATTTATTCCTTTTGAAAAAATTTCTTCAGATTTTTGATGAGTCCAATTTTCAACGATCGACTTGAGCTGGTTATCACTATCGTA
>JAUJYU010000939.1:0-10654 GCA_033995675.1 Nothrus silvestris
TCCATTTTTTCTGATACATACAAAAATTGCAACTTAATTGTCTCTTCATTTATCTTAGTTAAAGTTTAATTGTATTAGAATTGAAAAGTTAAGAAATGAAGCTTATACAATTCTCAATTTGTTTATTTTTCAATTTAGCAAAGTTTGAATATATATATTTGCAAATAATTTGTATAATACATTAAAAATATAGTTTATGTAATATAAGCTGGGTTGCCATCAAGACGTGGTCGCGGCCTTAATTAACTTTTGGTCGTTCCGTGTAATTTATAACCAAAAGGAAGTGACACAATAATATTGAATTTAACTGATTATTTTATGTTTTTAAATTTAAAAATAATTTAAGTATTAATAGATTACTAACCAGGGCTGGGAAGGTCCTTTTTGGTCGGGTAGAGATAGGCTAGTCGATGCTTGATGAGTCCCAGGGGGTTATTTTATTGCATTTTTGAAAAATAATAATGGCCAAAATCGGCCTTTTAGGGGGTCCTCACTTTTTATTGTCTTTTTTTGAACTCGAATGTTTCGACGCCTAAGAGGGTTCCGCTATTTTTGATGACTCTGACTCTGGTTCCATGAGAGGTGGCAGCCCTATATTACATATCAACTCAATTTGAATACAAGTCAATTTGGAAGATAATTGCGATAAAAAAGCTTCTATCAAATTGAAAAAGATGCCAACAATAAATATATAATAATCTATTTGCTTTATAAGACATTAAATATTTATTTGATATATCATTTACAAAAGCTTCTGCAAAATTGTATGCGAATATCAAATGTTATTATAATATTTTGCATCATTTGTTATTTACAAATGAGTACTTTTTAGGAATTCAGATTACTATAAATTACCGAAAGTCTTCAATAAAACATGGCTTTAAAAATAAATTTTAAACAATTTAATCTTTTACATTATATGTTGAGAATTTGCCAAACTTTTTACTTTCAATAGACCTTAACTCTATTGATAAAAGTGAACCTCATATTAATTATTTCTTTAATTTAATATTCTTTACATTTATTCAATACTTAATATGTTTTAAATCTATATTTTCGAAACCTTTATAAAAAATTTTAAACATTTCAACTATTTTTTCGATTAAATAGAATAAAATTAAAAATAACTACAATTAAGAATAAATAAATTCTACAGTCAAACTCACTTATAAGTTATAACGTATGAGATCTTTTGTACCGATCGCGTAGTTGTTTATAAAATTAACATTTATAAGTTATTAAAGTTTTTTTGGTTTCAACTCTTTTTTATTTAACAGTGAAATAAATATTAAAATAAAATAAGATTAATTGCTAAACGTTTTCAGTTTGATCTAACACCATCGTCAGATCATATTGTATTATAAGTTATAATCCTATTATAATGAGAACTTTCAACTGAAAATATTATACATTTGACTGTATTGTTGAGTAATATTGAAATTAACATTTCTATTTCTAAAATGTTAGTTTAATGAAATTAATATGGGTTTACAAATAGTAATACAATAAGGCTCGAGATTTTTCAGTAAACATTTCTTTCATGGTATGGAATGCATGGTATGGTATAGTTTATTATAGACAAAAGGAAGTCCTCCAATTTTCGGATTCTTTCATCTCTTATCCAACTTTTAGCTCTTCAATGAGTTCTACACTATTATTATTTAACACTCAATATTTACTTAACATTTTTCTCATCATCAAAAGTAAATATTTATCAAATTTCATTTGAAATTTATTTGAATTATAATAATTTTAATCATCTTTAATGACAACATGTTTTTTATGGTCTGTTTTATATAAACCCGTTATACAGTACAGGTCTGTCATATGCATAATCGAATGTAGTTTTTATCACTTATGTCATTACGAATCTAATTGAAGGAATGGTTTTATATCATACACATCTGTCTCTTGTCCATAATGCTCGGCAAGAGCTTAAACCAACCTGAGCTTAAACCTATCTTTTCGAGCATTAAAAGTTGACCCAATACTGAAAATGAGCTCTATTCGAATAGATGTTGCTTTGCTTTGATGTTGTAATAAAATAAAGTTGTTAAATTTTAAGAGACAATTAGAATATGATCAAATACTAAACAAATTCAATATATCGATTTGAGCTCTAATATATCGAGCTTATGTCGACCATTACTTAAGAATTGTTTCTATCATTTGTTTTTCTATTATTATTATTTGAGCTCAAAATTTATATCCAGTGAAACAATTTATGGCAGCAGTAAAACAGAGCGCAAGGAGTGAGAGTAGATTTTTTTATTCTAAAAGTTTTTCAGCTCTAACTTCACTATTGACTCCAACTTCCAAAAGATAATAAATTAAATTCACTTAAAATAACAAATTGTGTTTCAGACATAAAACATTCACTACAAATCAAATAAATAATAAAAACTATTTTAAAGTAAACTTAAGGTAAATAAAAGTATAACACTTTTTTTTATTAACATAAGGCTCATTATATTAATATAATATCCTTTCTTTCTGAGAGTCTGTAAACTAATAAAGGTATGAGAGTATTATTCAATAACATCTCATATTTGTAATGCTCTAACATTCAAGTAATCATTTGTTTGCTAACAAAACAGATATACATCCGACTATACAATATTGATATTTAGAGTATTTAATCAAATACCTTATTACTGAATGATTAATATTATATTTAGAAATTGGAATGTCATCATTATTCTTATATTAGGTAAAATTGAAAATTGTCGATATTATTTTTTTTAATGCTTTGGAATTCATATTATCTAACTTTTAATAATTAAAGAGTATAAGAATTTGAATTTTTCGGGTTAAGAACAGGTAATTGAATAAATTTCATTAGGAGAATCACTTTTTAAGCACGCTCCGTTAGGAGAGAGTGCTTATGTTATGACTTTTGTGTGTCTGTCAGTATTGAAAGAGATGTAAAAAATCTTTTTAGCATCTCTTTTATTAAAGATGCAGAAGAAGTAATAGGCATCAAAAGAAAAGTGTTGAAGTAGAAATTTTATAATTATTTGTTTAAACATTTGAAATTTATGTTAAAAAATATTTTCCTTTATTAATATCATTATAGAGCGTGCTTTGAGATCGGCTTGACCGTCCTTGTTTATCTAACATGTTTTGAGTTCTAATGATGACAATATTCATATATTCAATTGAATTATTTTCCTTTACAAAAACATTAAACATGATTACAGATTGGGTCGACCAGGAGTTGATATTCATGTGCAACATATCCCTGAATATGCAGTTATTCAAATTATATTCATTATAAATGAGGTAAGTTTTCAAAGACGTTTCAAAAGGTTATCATTTCATTTTTCTTTCCTATGTCTCTATAGTATTATTAAATTTTTAAGTCTAAGCATTTTTTGATTTTTAAAAAAACATTAAAGATATTTAATTATCTGATTTTCGGTTAGTAGAGAATCAAACCAATTTTTAATGTTAATTTACACTTGTTTTTATCTATTTGAACAAAAAAAATTCAGAAATTCTATAATTGGAAAAAATATTTATTTAGATAAGTGTTACTGAGAGCTCCATTACTTGGGCTTAAAACTAGTAAAACCTTTTAAGCTCTTCTCGGCACGAAATTCTTAAGTATTCTTAAGTATCTATCCTTTAGTTATAATAATTTTTAATTTTAATCTACACTAATTAATGAAAATAATACATGTATTGTTCATATGTAACAATATTCTATTGTTTAATTATTATTATCAAATTCTGAACAAATTTATCCCTTTTAAAGGATTAGTGAAAGGATTTAGTCAGAAATATATAGGCATTTGGCATAAATTAGTACCAAACAAAATATTGAAGGCATCACGAGCTGATGAAGGGTAGAATTCTTCAAAAATACCATGTCTGAGAGGAGATATCACCTTTTTGATCTCTAATAATGTAAATATTAAAAAGGTCATATCACTTCTCAGACATCGTGTTTTTAAAAAATTATTTTTGCATTTCATTCTAGTCTTAATGGCCTTATTCTTGCATATTATGCTTATGTACCCAGGGGCGTAGCCAGAAAATTTCTATGGGGGGGGGTTAGATGTGTTTTGTCCGCAACCCGAAGGGTGATCATGGTTGGGCACCTAAAATAATAGGTTTTTTTAAATAATGGGGGGGTTCTAACCCCCAAAACCACCCCTTGGATACGCCCCTGTATATACCCATTTAGGCCAAATCTGACCAACTCCTTTGTTAATTCTTAGTTTTATTTCTAATTTTAAAGACATATATTGAGAAAACATTTTTATAATCTGTTATTAAAACAGAATAACTTAATACAAGACTTGATTGAATTACAGAATTTAACAGCTTTTAACATTTGAACTCGAGCTTCAGCAGCTCAACCCTTATTTTTGTGGCTCACAAGTTAGCAAAAGTTTGAATCTATGAAATATGAGCGCGGATGACAAGAAGCGTAGCTCTAAGCGCTTATAAGCTGCATTCAATTTATAGGAATATAGCATTTTTTAATATTAAATGTATCGATTAAATCTAGATTTTAATTATTTAATTGTCAAACATTAATGTTCATTAATATAGACTTTTATTTATAGAACTAATTAACCGAAACCCTGATTGTAATGCTTTTTATTTGAGTATTCACTTAAGCAAATGATCTCTCATCCACTTTCATATGTAAATCTACAGAATAATGTGTAGGCTATCAACGTTTTTATTCATTTAATACTCATAAGGGAGCCCAACAATAATGGACTTCTATTCTAATAATCGTTTCTTTCAATTTTCAAAGTTTTACCTAAACTATCAATTTTTAAAAACACTTCACGTGAGAATTGAAAATTGAATCAATTTTTAATCAATACATTATTTAATTCTATAGTTCTTCTTCAAAAGATAACATCAAATATTTATTGTATTGTCATATATATTTTATATTTAGTATAAGTTTAACCATATTATGAATAAAATAAAAGTACGTCATTTTTCTAATACAAAAAAAGTTATTTACTGTGTATCTCAACCTCACTTTGAAGAGGTTACACATTTTTCATATAAATTAAAAATAAAGTATAGTAAGCACTGAATAAACATTCTTCAGGCGAATCAGTCAATAACATAGTGAATGGAAGAGCTATTTGCGCGTTTACTAATTCACTGCTTCCAGCTCTCAATCATTGCCATTCACTTATAGTTAACATTCTAGAATAGTTAGCATTCTATACTAGCATTTGATTCCATTATCAATACATTGGAAACACTATTCATTCACTATTCATTGGTCACAAGGACTACTATTTCTATTCCTTAAAGCATTATTTAAGTGCTTAGGAATTGGATTTTAGTCATTTGTATTTCCAGAAATCGTTAAGTCTATCGTAAATTTTCTCAAATTTTCAAAATACAGTAATACCTCCATATAGTCAATCGCTGGGGACAGAGCTAAAGTCGAGCTATAACGAGGTTTCACTATAAAGAGATCAAATTGTATTAGTTTCTTATGTTTGAGACCAAAATCCTTATTAACACTAACGAGGATTCACTATAAAGAGGTTAACTATAACTAGGTTCACTATAACGAGGTATCACTGTAAAAGGAAATTCACAGCAGCATTTTCTAGATGGTTATCATTTGCTATAAAAGTTTTACAATTTATTTACACTTTTATTTCTAATATTAGAAGCAAAAAATTTGAAGTAATAGCGTAGATATTAATACATTAAACTTTATTATAAAAGCTTTACTTTCATATTCATTTAATGATTATCTGTTGTGAAGCATAATAATGATGATAAAACATTTTATGCAGTAAAGTCTTTTCCTATAAGATATTATTTAAATAATGCTTATATAAAGGTGTAATAATAGGCATTAATATTCTCTTTTTCTTCTTTAACTATACTATACTTTATAAGATAGTTATGAGCTTTACTTTGACAATAATCGATGATGTCGTTTATGACATACAAAACAATCTCTAATCTCAATATCGTTACGGCTCTGATTTTAGTGGAGATCATATCTCACTCATTAAAATAAATTGAGATAAAGTACTTCTCTTTTACTTTATATAAATGATTTGTTGGCTATTTTTGTTTCTGTATTCCTTATAGGGATCATTGATTACATTATGTGCTGACGATAGCATACATTTATGGAATTTACGCTCAAAACCACCTGAAATCGTACATTCGTTAAAATTTCAAAAGGAAAGGTAATTCTAAGCAATCAATTCATTATCATTTCATTTAAATACATTAAATAATCAATAAAGTAATCCCACTTTTAATCAACTTTTCTGTCTTAAAAACTATTTCAATTTCAATTCATTAATGTTATACACTTTGTTCACTACAACTTAAAGCTGATATACAGTGAGAAAGTGTTATTAGAATCGTATACTGTATTTTGAAATACAGAATCGGTTGTATTGCCTTATTTTCCATTTATTTTACTCTTTATTTGGCGTTTATTGCTATTCAAAGAGCTTCGAATTGATTGATTTGATTTCTCTAAAAAAAGACAGCTTTTGATCCAAATAATCTGCAACCAAATTGTTTGCTTAAACTAAATTAGTGTTGTGTTTGTTTTTTTTGTTAGACTAAGATTTATCTATTTTGCAAAATTAGAGCCAATAAATGAAAGCGCTTACAAATTTAAGCTTAATCTTTATATAATTTCCTCTATTATTATTATTACCACAATTTCTCAAATCTAAAATATTTAAAGAATTTTTATTAATACTAATGTGATCTGAGATGAGTCTCAGTCACATATCATTATATTCCACATTTCGCACTTTCAATGCACACCTAATCAACTCTCGCAAAGCCTTTTCATAATGAGATTCATATCTATGAGTCTCTCTTAACTCAGTTTATTCATATAAGGCGACTGTAATATCAATCTGTAGTGCAGTCAGTCTTTCCTCAACCGACAAAGTGTGCGTTCACTTTCATTCAATTGTCTTCATCTAAACTCAATTATTTTTATAAATTAATTTGATATGTATTTAAGTTATTGTTATTAATAAAATTATTGAATTCAAATCACAAGTCTAGCAAAACATTTGAGCGCTTAAGCTTTTAGATTTTACATTTATTTTTTCATATACAATACTATTATCCATAATCATCATTACTTTTTATGTTTAAATAAAGTTAAGCTTTTTTCAGTTGAGATAACAATTGTTAATATTTGTATATTTCTATTCCACCAAAGGTTGCAAAGAAAACTTACAAATATAAACAGTGTTTACCAAGGTGTATTTATGTAGCTATTAACTGAGAAAGCTAAAATAGGATTGCCACCTTTTGATTTTGAACAAATATAGACTTAAAACTATTTATTTAACTTTACATCTAATATTCTAAGCCAACCTCCCCTCCCTTGGTCAACACTGCGATAACAATAATATAAAATGACAATTGAATTATCTTTATATTATATATGTATATTTAGTGAAATTAGTAATAAATGCCATAAAGTTGCAATTTTCAACATAACTTTTCACTTAAACATTAACCTAAATGACATTTGTATTAAATTTTAGAATTATTTAATATTATAGAAGTTGCAAACTATCGACTATTTATTAGATTATATGAATTTGATTTAACGATTTGTTCTTTTTGCCCAAAACTCAATTACCAAAGGATAACATGTTGTCACCTATCGTTTCAAAGCAAATGGTTATACATCGGAACTGAAAGAGGGAACGTTCATGTTGTTAATATTGATTCGTTTATGCTTTCGGGTTATGTAATAAATTGGAACAAAGCAATTGAATTGTAAGCCTTAAATCATTGTTTTATTTTCTTTTCCGATTTGTTTGCCATTCTTTTACTTATTCACGAAAAACGGCTTAAAATGAGCTCTTATTTTAATCTTCTTTTACCAGATCTCGAAAGACACATCCGGGATCTGTTGTTCATTTAAGTGATTGTCCTATCGATTCCAATAAAGTGAGTTATTTTCTAATTAAGTTTTAATTATAAAAATGCAAATAATATTCTCCACCAATTCTAGTGTTTAATCCTATTATACATTATTACGCTCTAAAGCATAAACTTTTCCCAAACTCAATAGTAAAATATGGCTCTAAATGATTGCTTGCTTTTGAGATCCATATTTATAATTGGATATGTTTTGTTCATAACACAACATTCAATTATTTCGTTATCGGATGTCGAGATTTGTGTCATTTATGTTCAGTATTTTTCTCAAAATCTACTAAATTAGTTCTTGAGATTTAATGGCCTAAAGTAGACCCGTTTGCTAATGAGCCCTCATTTAGACCTTATTCACCATAACCTACAGATTATTGTTTCTATTTTCTTCTGATAGTTCAATAATCATTCCCTAAAATGTCTTTTTCACTCAATCTATTTTTATAAATACGAAAAATTTTCAATTTCATTATATCTTAAATAATTGGAAAAAAGCTATTTTCATATAATAATAAATATCTCGAAAGATGACTGAATTTCCACTTTAATCCTTTAATTATCATTCGAGAAGCTTTTAATCTAATCTAACTTCGTTTGCAATTTTGAGAAAAGCATTTGTTTTATACGATTTAATGGTTGTTTTTTATTAAACTCATTAAATTCAGTTACTTCTTGGGTACGAATCTGGTTGTATTGTTCTCTGGGATCTGCGCAACAAATCAGCCGACTTTAGACACAATTATTCTGAGGTAAACTTATCATCAAAATGTCACCAAAAGATGTTGATATTTTTTCTTCCAACATATAATTTTGTGCTTTAAAATGATTTAAAATTTTTATTCCAACCATTGATCTGAAAACTTGAGAAAATTGAAATATTTTTATCATTATTGTCAGCGTATTTTATACGCATTTCATATTTTTTCAATTCTAAAGTTAGACAAAATAGTTTTATTTTATGTTAATTTCATGTGAAGAAGTATTCTTCCTTTATCTCTTTTTTTACTTTATTTGCAATATTTTTCTTTATATAAATATAAATAAAATAAAATATTTTTGTATTCATTCGACGCAATGGTTTGGTTATTATTGCATTTGACTGAAACGCTCCGTTTTTAATGGGATTGAACGCGACAAACATCACATTTATTTGATTGACAAAAATATAGTGTTTGAAATCGATTTCATGGCATCACGAGGGGAGACAATTCATCTGCAGTCATAGTGATGGAAGTCTTACCACTTGGAATATTAAAGGTGTTTCAAAGCCTGTATCCGTTGTGTATCCACATTGTAAGTAAAGATAGTTTTTTAGAACTTTGATTACAAATATTATATAAATACAGAGTAATAACAATAATGTTAATAATGAAAGACCAGCATATGATTAATTATGTAAGAGGTTTCTGAGGAATATTAGTTTTACGATCAAATATTTAGTTAAGAGTGAAATCATTAAAATAAATGTGGAATTGCTTTTACAGCCAAATCAGCCAATGATCTCAAACCTGAATCATGTAAACCCATTTATAAAACCGAATGGAGAACTGTTCGCAACGGCGATTCATATATTATATTCTCTGGTGGTTTACCTCATCAGTCGAGTCAACCGACTTCGACCAGCAATCAGGCATCACAACCATCCACACAATCCACACAATCTACGCAGTCTTCATCATCGCAATCATCTCTAAATTTAAAGTTAGATAAAGTGAATGGAACTCAAAGTTTAACTGTAATTCATGGAAAAACTACTACTGTTCTTGAAATGGAGCACAATATCATCGATTTTATTACTTTATGCGAATCTCCGTATGAAACGGACTTTAGTGATCCTTACGCTATAGTTGTTCTTCTATTTAATGATTTAGTTGTTGTCGACTTATTGAGTCCCGGGTATGACTGCTTTCACTATTTATATAATTACTACTTTTGAGTCAATTGTAATCATTTCTATCACGCAATCATACAATTGATTACTATTATTAAAGGTATCCCTGCTTTCAAAACCCCTATTCTATGGATCTTCACGAATCGCCAGTCACTTATTGTTATTACCTCTCGGACTGTCCAACAGATTTAGTTCACGCTTTCTTTTCTGTTGGACATAAAGGCACCAAAAGATCCGGATTTTCATCAAAGGAATGGCCTATCAGTGGTGGTGAATGGGGTATTTCTACAGTTAGTTATCCCGAAATTATCATTACTGGGTATGTCTTCAGCTTTCAATAATTAGTAACACTTTTTTCTCTTAAAACCCAAATAATATGTCTCTTATTATTAGAAAACATAGAAAAAACTACTTTTTAAACATTATTCTTCAAATTCAATTAAACAGAAGTCAAGTCATCCACATCTTCTTCATATCATAGCTTCCATTAGTGTCAGCCATATCTTTGACATATAGTAATTACTAAGTTTTATAAGTAGTCGCTCTCACTGAATATTAAGTTCCATTAAGTTGTAAGCATAGGATTTATATGCTTTCATTTCATTAGTTTCAAAAATTCACTAAAAACACAAATATTAGTCTTAAACTAAGAAAGCTTTTAAGAATTGGATCAATAGATTCATGACATGTAATTCAATTAATTTCAGAAATGAATACATAGAAAGTAGGAATAGTCTCAATCATATAAATTCTATTAATATTAAAACATTTAGGGCTTCTATTAATATATCCGAAACTAATTGTTCAGAGCGTTTGAAGTCAATTATTTATTCT
>JAUJYU010000940.1:0-10653 GCA_033995675.1 Nothrus silvestris
ACAGACACTAAACTCTCATAGAAAAATAGCAAGAAATAGGTGTCAAAATGCGTACAAGGGGGAGGAAGGGGTCTAAACTCCGAATTTTATGTGTACGTACTTTAAGGATGAGCTGTTATGCAATATTTTGTGAGCAGTTTTTAAATAACAACAAAAATGTGGGAAATGTGACTCAAATGCGTTCATATTATAAGATATAAGTGTGATATTTGTCAAACAATACATTGATTGGGTTTACTCTCAATTCAATAATTGTTTATTACATTTATTGTATTGTCTAAAGTATGGCAACAATAATACCAATGGATTCAATCAATGAAATGGACGCCAATTGCACTTCAATTAATATTAGTGTAAATGTAATGGAATCTGATTTGTTGTCCAACAATGGTTTCCATGAAATGATCGCATATTCAGAAGAGAGAGATGATGAAGAAGTAGAAGAACTTCCAGTGAGTATTGATTCGTGCGTTGCTCTGAATAATGCCTATCAGGACTCCATCGAAGAACTGAAACAGTACTTAATCGGCAAAAGACGTGAAAACGAGTCACGACAACAAGAACTCAATACTAATACTAATTATGAATCAGTGAAAGACATAACGCTTAATAATTGTGGTTATACTCATCCGAACTCTTTGATCCCATTTATGGCGCCGTATTTTAAAGATATAAAGGGATTGAGTGCTCCTCAGAATGAAGACGTGGCAGAAAAGGCGCGCAATGGAGAGATCAACGAAGCATTTCTTTCTCCTCCGAAGCCATGGAATGTCAACGAAAGGGAAAAACTGAGAGAAATCGTTGAGATCTATGCGATGGAGACTTTGCAGAAGCCTTTCAGGGATGAAAAGGAAAAGTTGACCAAAAATAAGAAGTTTATTAATCAGCAAATCGTCGACAAAATCGATGAATTGACTAAAAAAATAGATGAAATCGCAGTCAATCAGTCGTCGAAGAAAATCCAATTACCAGAAAGGGGTCAACCACTGGATTGGCTCAAGTTTGCGTCGCAGTTGGACAGTGAACACAATCACGACGAGTGCCAAATATATTGGGATAACTATCTTCACCCGTCTATTAATAAAAGCGATTGGACTAAAGAGGAAGACCAGAAGTTATCGGATTTGGTGAAAGAATACGGAACTCACAATTGGGACAAAGTTTCACAACTGTTAGACACGGGACGACTCGCGTGGCAGTGCTGTTCACGATATCAATCAGAGATGAATCGAGACATCAAAAGAGTGGGTCCGCTCACTAAAGCCGAAGCGGACACCGTCGAGAAGGTGATCGAGTCGTGTCGTGTCGGCGATTACATCCCTTGGCATCAGGTCTCGTACTTCATCGAAGGCAGAACTTTGCCTCAAATCAAACACTATTGGAATAAAATAAATGTTCCCAAAAGAGGAGACGTTTGGACTGAAGACGAGAACAAAGTCTTGAGCGCAGCCGTCAAGAAGTTCGGGACTCATAACTGGCGAAAAGTGGCTCAATATCTGCCCGGAAGGAGTAATAGACAGTGTCGGGAGAGGTATATGATGAGAATGAACTTCACTGACCGCAAGTTAGGCAACTGGACTAAGGCGGAGGACTCCGACATCTTCAAGTATGCGCAACAGTACGACTACCATTGGGTCAAACTTGAAGAGCACATTAAAGGCAGGAATGCTCGACAAATCGCTAGTCGTTATGAACTTCTGATCAAACATAAGTCCAATCAAAAGAGTGGCAAACAATCCAAAAAATTGAACACAAGAAGTCTGGCTGTAAGAAATCGTTTGTACGATAGAATTCGACAAATGCTTAATCGCAATAAAGACAAAGCTGAAGATTTGGATCATATCTTACGCACCGGAAGAGCAAAGTTAGCAAAAAGACTAGAATTGGAGTGCAATGGAGTCAATGTCTCCTCTAAAGGAAGACCAAAGAAGACTCCAAATGAAGGCAATATTGATAATAAAATTACTGAAATGTTTGCACTTTTTGAACACAAAGCATCACCGAAGAAGGCATTGGGTATTAAATATTAATTTTTATATGTTTTAAATGTTATAATTTAATGACAATTTAATTGAATAGCTCGCGGAGCACAAGACCAATGTGTTTACGACAGCACTAAACGCATAATCGAAGAGATGCTCACCGGAAACAAGTGTAAATCCAAATCAGATCTCGACCAATCCATTCGTTGCTTAATTTCCAAAATTATTACTTCAAATGATTTGATTCAAAGTGAAACTAATGAAACTTCTGATGAAACTCCTGATGAAACTCCTGATGAAACTCCTGATGAAACTCAAGCTATTGATAAAGAGCTTCCTTTCATATTCCCTCCAAATAGGACTACAGTTAAAGGACTTCGTGGAATGCTTTTGCAAACTGACTATTTATCTCGAAAAATAGCAAAATCTAATGTAATCTAATCTAAATCTAATCTAAAACTCTTTATAAATTATTTTGTTATTGCAGTTCAAAAACTTAATTAACACAAAATGTTATGTTATAATAGATTGATATAAATCTTATGTTATAATAGATTAATATAAATGTTATGTTATAATAGATTAATATAAATCTTATGTTATTATAGATTAATATCGATCAATACTCATCTGCTGTTCTCGAAGATGAAGATTACAAGAGACTGAGCGCACAATTCAAATCATTATTTTGTTGGCCAGCATTACTCTCACTCATCGACACGCCTGAACTCATTCCTCAACAAAAAGTAGTCAACACTAGTAGTGGAGTGAAACCAAAGCGTAGGTCTTGGCTGACAACTGATTCCTCTCGAATGATCGAAATTCGATCAAATCAAACAAAATTGATTCAGACAGCGATGCAATCGCAATGCGAAGAACCAATTAGTGAACAATTAGATGAACCAATGCATGAGAGCTCCACATCTTCGCCCTGGTATTTACAGCAAAAGGATCGCAGATATAACTTGAAATCATTGGATAAAAATTCATTCGTCTTCACTCGCGTTAAGCCAAGGCTTGCTTTGATTCCAGAATCAGAAGAATGTGAGGAAAGCCCTAAACCTCTTAACAGAAAACGTAAGCCAACAACCGGTGAATCGAACAGTTCGTTCACTGAAACGAGTAACTCATGTGATGAAACTGTGAAGAAGACTTCGAAGAATACAAATGGTTTGACCGCAACTCCAAATAATGCCATTTCGAGCGACTCTAATGACAAACCAATCGTAAAACCAAACAAACGAGTGATGAGAAGAGGAGTCGTTAAAACAGAACCCGATGTGATAAGTTCGACCAATAGAAGATCGCCGCGCTTTTCTGCCTCTCGAGTCAATAATGATTAAACCCATTGATTGGGTTTGAAAATAATTTGAATCTTACATTTTGTTAATTAATTGAAAGTCAAAACGTTAATACCTTTTTATTACTTTGTATTTATTTTGATTTGTTTCTATGGAAACTATAGTATTGACAAAACAGTAGACTATACTTCACCATTAACTTCATTATAGAAACAAATGAAAAGTTGTCTCTTTTCGATTATTTAAACTTATTTTAAATATGAAACTAAAACATGAAAAAAGTTTGCTCTTTCCCGACGAGAAAATCAACATTTCTCGAGTCGAGTGCTTATGTTTTTCTCCAAACATGACTAGACTTGCGATCTGTACGTCTTTTAATAATCAGATCGTATTATTTGACGCCAATTCAAATGACGAAAAAGATAAATTCGCTTTAAAAGCTATGGCCAAAAATTTTTCGAGAAAATCTTTCATTGTTAAGGGTATAGCCTTTTCTCCCGATTCACAAAAGCTTGCAATCGGACAAAGCGATTGTGTTATATTTGTTTATAAAATTGGAGAAAACTGGTAAGAGTTAATCCATTTGTTACTTTTCAATAAATAAAATAACAATAATTAAAAACTTAGGGGCGATAAAAAAGCAATAGTTAACAAATATAGTTTGCAAAATCCAGTTACATGTTTAATATGGCACTCGTCAGGAATAGTGTTTGGTTCACTCGACGGAAAAGTAAACTTTAAACTTTTTAAAATATTAAAATTTAATTACGTTTACTAATTTATAATTAGATGTCTTTTGTTAATTTGATTTGATTAACCATTTTTTATTTTGATTCACTTTAATTGGTTTGACTCACCTTTCATTAATGTTTTATTTAAAACTCATTAATATTTGTAAAATTTAATTTTTGTAAAATTTAATTTTTGTAATGAATAAATACTGTTGATTAAAATGTTAACTTTTAGGTAAAAGTAGTACAAACACAAACCAACAAAATGTTTGGCTTAATGTCTAGCAATACAATGGTTATAACACTGAGTGTTAACGGCGATCACATTGTCAGTGCTTTTTTGAGTGGTTTAATTATGATTAATTCTATCAATTCTCGAGACAATGTCGGAAAACAAGTGACAACTCATTCTTGTCCTGCATTCGCTTTATCTCTCACTCAAAGCGGTTACATCTGTGCCGCCGGTTCTGACGGACGGATCAGTTTTATAAACATTTCAAATCAAAATTCACATCAAAAATCAGTTAACCCAAAACAGAATATTGAATATGGGTCTGACATATCGTGCGCTGTGAGCTCTCCATCGGGTAATATAATAGCGTTGAGTTCAATGGACAAGTTGTTGATCTTTGAATTGGATTCACGTGTTTGGAGACAAAAGAATGTGATAGAGCTTTGTGGGTCTGTTCTGATAACTAGTGTTAATTGGAGTATTGATGGCACTAAACTAGCCGTCGGAACACTCAATGGCGCCGCAGAGCTGTTCGCCTGTAAATGGAAAACGAAAATATTTGGAGACAAAATGGAAATCAATTATGTTGGAAACAAACAAGTGGTCATTAGAGATTTGCAAAAAGGCTCTTCTGCGTTGTTTCATTCAAATTTTGATATAAAAGATGTTAAGATCGTTAAAGAGAACTTCGTTGTTATTTGGACTACAAATACTTTACTTATAGGAGATATTCGTGAACCCAATGATCGCGTTTCAGAAATCGATTGGAGCGGAATCACGACAGAAAGTGTCAAATTTTGCTTCGATTACGACAATGTCGGCTTAATTAATGTTGTCGGAGAACTCTATTTAGTTGAGTTAGGAAGTGATCATTTATTAGCTTCTGTTAGAACTGATTTTGCTAATCAGCATTTGATGAGGTATTTTCATTATAAGGTTTTTATATTAGAATATTTTAATTGAATACAATATAGCATGTGATCATTTAATGATCTCAATAACTATAAGATACCCCTTGAACCCCTTGGAACCCCTTGAAAAGGCTTTATAGCTTAATAAACGTCTTAATATTTACTCAATTTGACCAAATTTTAATTGAGAAGTTTTATCGATGGAACGGACTTTTTGTGAGATTCTGAAAATTGAAATTAAATATTACCTTTAATTTCAGTTTAAATTCTTGTTCTGAGAATAGAAACTGCATTACTTTTACTTCTGGGCACTAGAATTGGGGACACGAACTCGACTCCATTAATATATCCACTGAAAGGTGCGATTATGTTTAGGAACTATTAGGAACTGAACAGTGAATGACCATTGCTTTGACATACATTTGGAGGAAGAAAGCGTCAAGTGATAGAACTTAACATAAGATTAGTTGCCCTGTCATCTTTACCTACATTCGACTTTTAAATAGTGTTTGATTTTATTGACTCAATCGATTTGAAGATCAAATTGATGTGAAGATAAGAAACTAATAGTGCTTGAGTTAGAGGAATCAATTTATTAGTACAATTTATTGCACTCTATATGATAAGCTTGAGAATCAAATCTTATAGTTATTTAGGTCTTTGAAAATATCTTTGAATAACACATAATATATAATTTTTAATTGTCTTTTGAAAGCGTTCGCATTAATGAAAGGAAAAGTGGTGCAAAAATTTTGGCCTATTTGTTAGATATTAAAACTATTTCGATATTAGATTTAATATCAGGGATACAACTATGCAATTGGTCTCACAATGAAAGAATTGATTGGATAGAACTCAATGAGACCGGAAAGAAACTTATATTCAGAGACAAATCATTAAAATTGAATTTATTGGACATTTTAAATCAAGAAAGTCATGTAATCTTAAATTTTTGTGGTTTTGTTCAATGGGTTCCCGGAAGTGATGTAATTGTGGCGCAATCGAGGGATAAGTTGTATGTTTGGTATGATTTCGATAAACCAGTTATTCATAATATAAGTGGCGGATCACAGAATGACGCGAATGGCATTGAAAGAGAAAAAGGCGTCACAAGAGTCACATTCAGTATGACATCCACTGAAGTGATTCTCGACGAAGTATTACTTGAATTCGATACAGCCATAGAAGACGGTGACTTAGAAAGGTATTGAATTGAATTGACAGTAAAGTACATTTAAAAGCGTAATAATAAGATTGTTTGGAATTTAGGGCGGAATCATTTCTGGAATCTCTTCCATTGACCGCAGAATCGGAGTCAATGTGGCGATTGCTCGGAAACGTTGCTCTCAAACATTCCAACTTATTGATAGCCGAGCGATCGTTTGCAGCCGTAGGGGATATCACACGATCCACTTTTGTGAGACAATGTGCTAATGATTACAGCAAACTCGCGCTCTTAGAGAACGATTGGACTGCATTCGAATCGGGAGATTTTGAAGATGTTATTCAAACTTATATAAAACTACATAAATGGGAAAAAGCTATTGATTTAGCCATAAGATCAGGACGATTAGAGGCCAAAGAAGATCTTGAGCAGCAATATTATCATTGGCTTTTGGATTCTGGACAACAGGCAGAGGCCGGAGCTATAATGGAAAAGGCAGGAAAGTTTGAAGAGGCGATCAGATTATATCTAAAGTCTGGTCGAATGTCACAGTGCTGTAAATTGGTTCTCAATAATGTCACTAAACGCGGATCTGATATCAGTAAATCAATGGTAGAACAGGTTATAAACGAACTCACTTCGAATGGATTTTATGAAGAAGCGGGACTTCTATATGAAACTAATATTATTAATGATAAAAATGGTGCTCTTGAAAACTTCATAAAAGGTAACTCTTATACCAAAGCTATTAATTTGGCGCGAAAAGAGTTTCCGGACGAAGTGGTTGGACTTGAACTCAAAGTAAGCAAAAATATAATATTTTAATGCATTTGAATGAACTCAAATATTTGAAGTGGGTCACTTTATCGACAGCCATTTAACCTAACCTAACCCAACCTAACTTAACCAAACTTAACCTAATCTAACCTAACCTAACCTTACCTAACAGATTAGATAAAGTGGCTGTCGATAAAGTGTCCGTCTCCCCAAATATTTGAAGTCCCCTATGTTTTGTATGTTATACATTGGTAACTTTGAAATTGACTTGATTCGAACCCATAGTTTGCAGAATGGCTTTTAAACGACTGTCGCGATCCTTCAGCTGCTGTGAATCACTTTATAGAGTCGGGCAAAACCGAGCGCGCACTGGAGGCGGCCATACAGGCCGGTCAGTACGATCGCGCAGCAGAAATCGCTGCCATTCTCGATAATATTCCTACAAATTTTGGCAAAAAAATTGGAAATTACTATGCAATGAAAGACCAAATCGATACCGCTGTTGAAATCTATCTCAACTGTGGATGTATTAGAGATGCGGTGTCTTTACTTAATAATAAGGGCCAATACTCGAGGGCTTACAAATTAGCGCGAAAGCTAATGGATCCGACAGAAGCTAAAGAGATGTATGAATCGATTGCCAAATCTTTAGAAGTCGATGGAAAATATAAAGAAGCAGAAAGAATATACATTACATGCGATGACGTCGATTCGGCTATAAGTATGTATAAGAGTGCGCGACAGTACGAGGCTATGGTTCGGTTAGTAAAACAATATCATCCGGACTTATTGAATGATACACATCTTCATTTAGCAAAGGTTACATTATTAAATTTGAAAACTTAATTCGGTTTAAAATATAGTTGAATCTAATTATCTAATCTGATCTAATCTAATCTATCAGGAATTGGAAAATGAGGGGTCACTACATCAGGCAGAGACTCATTATGTGGCAGCTTCTGAATGGAAAATTGCTGTACAAATGTATAAAAGACTTGATCAATGGGAAGAAGCCTATAGAGTTTCAAGAGCTCACGGAGGGGTTAACGCAGCCAAACAGGTAGCATATTATTGGGCGCTGAGTCTCAAAAACTCGGAATCAGCTGTAAAACTATTGAGTAGATTTGGTTTACTTAACCAAGTGGTTGATTATGCCGTAGAATCAAATGCTTTTGAGTTCGCCAAAGACTTGATAGCAAACTCAGGCAATGATTTGAAGCATAAAATGACTGAAGTGAGACTCAAGTATGCGCTTTGGCTCGAAGATGAGAATAGGTTTGCAGACGCGGAGACTATGTTTATCGAAGCGAATAAACCCAAAGAAGCAGTGCTTATGTATTTACATAACGGAAACTTTGAAGACGCTCTCAGAGTTGCTGAAGAGTTCGTTCAAGACGACGACTGTGTCAAAGATGTGTTGTCCGCACAGGCGAGACATATATTAGAAAGAGGCAGACGTACTATCGATGATATGAATCGCGCGGAATCACTTCTATTAAGAGCCGGAAGAATTGAATTAGCGGTTAAGATGTATAAAGAGAATGGTTTGTGGGAAGAAGCACTTCGTGTTTGTGATCAATACGCACCACATCTTATTGAATCAGTTAAGAGAGAAATGATTGTCGAAACTCGAAATAATGACCTCTATATGAGCGGAAGCACAACCAGAAGAAGTTCGGCTCGAAGTGTGACGCGAATGATCGGAGAGAGTGAGAGACAGCAGTCGACAGATATCTCGTCAATCCATGAATTTAATGATTTCAGACAATCTCTAAAGTTAGCGGAACAGAACGGAGACAAAGAATCTATTGTTAAGTATACTATACTTCTGGCCTCACAATTAGTTAAAGAAAAGTCGACAACCGATTCCTTAAACGTATTAAATAAATACAACGCTGTTTTCATTTTACCCGAAACTAAAAAAATAGTGATACGAATCGCAGCCGATCTTTTGGCCTTCGAGTTGAATAATGAAACCGATTTAAACACTTGGAAGCTATTGCGAGACTCGCTATTCCAAGTCATTGGCTCTTCTGGAAGTGATTCTGAGCTTGAAGTTATGGAGAAGTATTTATTGGTTTCACATTTATTGACATTACAAAGAGTGTTGTCTGCATTGACGGGTCAGTCAAATGCTGTTGAATTGCACTCTAAGATAACAATAGCACTTCTTCGTTATACTGATATCTTAAGAGTTGATAAGGCCTTCTATGAGGCCGGAAAAGTGGCCAAAGACAACGGTCGACTCGAAATGGCATTCGTTTTCTGGAATCATTTTCTTGATTTAGTCGAAGCTATAGATGAGGGCGAATATAATGTCGATCACTCAGATTTTGTCGGAACTGATATCCCATTCGAAGTTCCGCTACCTTCGACTCCATTTTGTTCTGAATCCTCACAGAATACAATCGAAGACGTCAAGAGTTGGATTCTTCAGATATCAATGGATTCTCATGTGTCTCAATCATTACCTTTGGATGCTTTTAGGGACGGAGATGTATATGAAGCGAGTCTTAGCAATAGTGATTCATCAATGAGTCTGCCATGTCTTGTCACTGGATATCCAGTTATAAGACATAAAATGCTTGAATTTAAACCCGGAAAATATGCTGTCAATAAAGACGATTGGAATAAATTACTTATGTTGACAAAGGTTTGAATTATCATTGAATTGTTATTAAATCAGATATAAGAAAAAAATCATAACATTCAGGGAAAAGAGCGAAGTGTAAACCTGGTATAAATAGAAACTACATGTGATATTTCAATGTTAATGACCACAAATTGTTTAAATGTTAAACTTTGGGAATCAGTATTCAATAAATGGCGAAAGGATAAAGAATGCTTATTAATGAGACTTGAACTTCACTACTTTTTTGCTAAGATTTAAGGGATCATAAAATAGGTTGTGGTCAGTCTTTTATTCTTTATTAAGTTCAGGTTTCGGCTCAATTTATATATGAATATACTGTATATAAATAAAGCTATGGTTAGGTTAAACCTCAATATGGGTAGCAAAGAAAATATCAATGTCTAATATATGCAGTTAGGTCTCCACCATTATTCTCTCTTTGAATGAAATAATGAAAATCTGGATCAGATCTGGATAGGATTTTTATATTCACCGAAATTCATTACATATGTTAACTTATTAAATACTTTTGATAATTGTAAAGGATTGGGATGTAATTGATTTAGGATGGGATAGGATCCCATGGGATGGGATGGCATAGTTATTTGGGAGAAGACGTTTTTTGATTGCAGAGATCACTTTAAATTGTCTGCTAATTCTCATTATTAACTATAATTGAAAAATATTACTTTTATTCATAATCTCATCTATAGGTGACGGTTAGCGATGATCTGAAAGACATTCTTCATTTTATTGGCAAACTTTGTGGAAATGCAACTGTTGCTCGATTTTCTTTCCAATAATTGATCACTTTTTCGGTTGACTTTAAGTCATTTTGATATTAATTTAATTCCAGATTTCCGTTGAAAATAAGAAAATTCAATTTTACTCTTAAATAAACTACAATTTATTCTATTTTTTT
>JAUJYU010000941.1:0-10653 GCA_033995675.1 Nothrus silvestris
GGGAGGGGTCAATCAAAAGCGTACAGACACTAAACTCTCATAGAAAAATAGCACGAAATAGGTGTCAAAATGCGTACAAGGGGGAGGGAGGGGTCTAAAAACCCTCATTTTGTGCGTACGTACTTTAAGGGTGAGCCCTTACTGCAACATCTCTATAGTCAGTGTTGAGTACAATGTTTATGTACAACGATTGACGCATTGTGAAACACCCCTCCCCCTAATTCCTGTTACATAATGTGTAGATATAAAGGTTCGCAATGAAGGCTTTATCCAATTGATTAGTGATTAAATGATTACTCGACTGACTTATCATTTGAAATGATTTCAGTCGACATAAGCAATAAATATCCGTTTGAGGCTATCAATAGTGAGACTATTACTCGTTAAAGAATAAGAAAAAAGTCGTATTTGGCGTCAAATGCCTACAATAGCAGAATGCAATACAATGCATAAATACCTATCGCATAATATAGCAGGTAAGCAGCTTTTACCTGGAATTTATTTGACTTGCCTTCAAATAGTGTAAAAACAAGTTATACACTGTATGAGGGGATGGAATACCAGAGGAGAGCAGCTTTGCAAAGAACTTGTGTTGAATTTGGTCTATCAATAGAGAGATAGGCTGTGCTTCACTTCAAAGAATCGTTATTTGCAGAAATCTTTTTTGTAGACAATTCACAATATGTTCTTATCGTTAATTGACTTTAAGAGTTGAAACTGTAGTGGTCTTCAATTGATACATGCCATCAGTGATGGCCAATACCACAACCATCTTATGGGTATTGCCTCTAAAGGAAAGGCAGTTCTACTGATTGCATGCGTTATGACTACGAAAAGGGAAAAAATGCTTTTGCAACTACTGTACTCATGATCTCATCGTCAAATACTATGAACAACTTTGAACCGGATGTGTTTTCTATGGCTTTGCTTTTTGTAGTTGGCATGTAATGCCTGCCCCTTCTCTCTGTGCTCGCTCTCTGTGCCTCTCTCTCTCTCTGTCTCTGTGCCTCTCTCTGCCTCTCTCTCTCCACTGTTTCTCTCTATCTTATTCACAGTTAAAGTGCTTCTAACTTAACATACGTTATATATTATTAATTTTTTGCATTCATCCAATGCAATAATGCATTCAAGTTTTATATGAAGTGCACAATCAATAATCTTATGTTTTATAGCCAGAGCTCTTTTGCAAGACTAAAGTCAACTATTTATTCCTCAAAACCGCTTATCTTCTGATATTGTGTGAGAAAAACAATGTTTTCGTTTCTGACAATTATTGTTAAATTTTGATAATGCGATCCAATACAACATTTTATGCAATTAATGATTATTATTATTATTTACTAAATGTAAGTCATCTGTAAGTCATCTGCGAAGACATAAGACATTGAATTGAAACAAAAAAGTGAATTCACCCATACCTGAAACCTAAGTTGTGCAACAAGTGAGTCCTGAATCGATTTTTTGTTTTCATTTTATAGATATTTAACTTTAACCTCAACTCAATTCATATAATATATCGCTATTTATTGCTATCAAATTCAACATTAAATTCAACATTAAGTTTACTTTATTTGGTTTTGAAATTTTTTTCATGATTTTCATAATATATGAAAAACGCATTAAACCCTTTATTAAACAATTAGTGACACTCTTTTCTGATTGATTAAACCTGATTACGATTCGCACTATTTAGCAATCAATTTAACATTCATTTTAGTTATAACTTCAAAGTTAACACTTTTTCCAATGTATTTCTCACTTACGTATTGGTTGTTAAACATAAAAGTCTATTGACTTTGTTATTCATATAATAAATGAATTTCTCCATACCTTAAACTTATGCTAATTGTCTAATAATTATCTAAATTAACAGATATTACATAACTTATTATTAACTAATTTGACCAAAAAGTCTAATTAATGTGATTAAACACTTAGTTATTTACTAAAATTGCTCAACACTTGACATTTATTTAGCAAAAATTCAATTAATATTATCTCTAAATTGAGTTTTTATAGACTTAACAACATATACAGTATTGATAGTCATATTCATTCATTGCATTGGAAGTGGTGTTATTTCATATCTATTATAACAATAATAACTATAATAATACCCAACTTTTGTTTAACTATTAATTACAATCAGTTAAACATCTTAAATGATATACTGGTGTATAATATATTTCATCCTTTTTTATGACTGGGCTATCAGTTATTTTATTTGTTATTTTATGGCCAAAAGCCAGTATTGTATTGTATTATATGAGCTATTATGATGTGTTTTTTTATTTGTATTTTTAAATGCTTGCCATAAGTCCATAAATTTATGTTAATATTAATGTCCAATTTATATCCTGTTGTTGTGATTTTATTACCCAATAGTTTGAGTGAATGAGAAAAACTTCTCAAAATGAAGAAGAAGGAAGCGTTGATGAAACTTGAGGAGAGGCTATGCCAGGGCTATGCTTACTATACATGTATTTCGCAGCTATAACTATAATATTTGACTTTAAATGAGTCTTCAATTGAGGCAATAGTTTTTTACTGCGAAATGTATGATATGTCTAATACAACTGCTATGAGATTTGAAATAAAACTTGTATTATTACGAGACAAACACTCCAACTAAATACCAATAACTAATACCAATAACTTGTGGCCGCAGTTGTGAAGTTTGAATAGAGAGTCTCATCTTTGACGTAAATGATTTGGTCTGTTTTATTAGTTATAAATATTTGCATAACTTTTGAAATGCAATTGCATTAGCATTAAATACATTATTATCATTAATAGTGTAAGAACCATAGCTATACTGCAAATGATTGCAACTTATTTAAATTATTTATGGTAATAGCGATATGTTATGTGTCTTTTTTATTCATTTTTGCATTAGTTTTTGTTTTGATTTGTGGCATCATTTCTAAAGACAATAAAAACAAGTTATAATTAAGAGCTTAAGTTGTCTTCTATTAAAGCTTTCGTTTCTTTTGTGAAGCATTTGTTTTATTAAAAAGTTTAGCCTTTGTTGAAATGCAAGCTTTTCATTGATTTCTAATTGTTTTGAATTTGAACACAAGAATAGTGTGTCAAATAATTTAATGAACGTATATTATGCAAACTTAACGCATATATTGCGATTGATAATATATTTTGTGTAATGCATTTGTTTCAATTTTTACCCTAAAGTAGTTTTTTGTTTTTTGCTTTAAGTGCAATATTTAGTGGTTAGAAATATTTTGCTCTTAGGCTTACTTTTTTTGTGAAGACGAGAAATGAGGATCGCATCGCATCCGGAAGCCGAAGGACGTACGAGGCCGTCAATTTGGCGAATTCCTCCTCGCCTTACAATTATTATAAGTTAAAGTTTTTAGTCACAGTTCTTGTAGAACCGGTCGCCAGGGCTTACAGGTTCTGGTGCTCAATACATACAAATGAATTTCGCATACTTTTCGCATACATCTCATACATACTTACATTTCGTTTAATATATTATTTCAAAAGATAAGATGAGCTGAAGAGACCTTTCGCTTCCAATTCAATATTGTGCTAAATACGGAATAAAATAAATGATAACTAATAAGTTATATGTAGGAAAAACAGTTAAAATAGCTTTTTAGGAATTACTCAAACACTCAAATCCTTATAGTTCTTGAGCAACCAATAGTCACTTTTCGGCGCAAAGGGCTTGTCCTTGACCTTACATTCCCGGGACTGACTTGTCTTCGAGCGGAGATTGGCTTTTGCTTTGGGGCAATCGGGGTTTGCAGTAAGAGGGGTTAGAGGAGCCAAAGCCAGATTTACCACCACATTATAATAATAATAATACGATCCGGACATTCCTAATTAATTTGCTCTCTCGCCTCTCTCTCTCTCTCTCTCTCTCTCTCTCTCTCTCTCTCTCTCTCTCTCTCTGACTCTCTCCGTGGGTCTGTCTCTGTCTCTGTCTCTGTCTGTCTGAGTATCTGTCTATTCATCTCTCAAAGAATGCTAGTCTCAAAATTGATGGCTAATAATATGTAAATGTTGACTAAGTTGTTGCCTATAAATATATATAACATGTCAGCTTTGCATTGTAAATACTTTAGAATAGTATATATTTTGCATTTTGCAAAGTAACGCATAATTTTGTTTTCAAATAATTGTGCATAAATTGTTTTAATGGTATTTCAATTGAGATTGGTTTCGGTGGATAGTTTGAAAAGCTTCGCACACCTCTTATATTCTGCTTATACTTATACTATTGTATTAGTATTGCGTCCAAAGTGTTCGCATACAATACTACTGTACAGTATGTTGTACTGCATATTATCCATGTATTATATCATTCATAGCTTATAAGATATTTAATGCTGACTCTTATCAGATATTAAAGAATGACTTTTCAAAAATATTATTGACTATTATTTTGGTTTATTGCAGATTCATTACTAAACTGAAAAGCCATTGCATAAACTCAACATTTTCTGATATTATCGCATTTATAAACACTATTTAAACAATACAACAAAGTTAGCGATTTTAAGATTATGGACCATTCATTTACAAGAGGTAATAATATTAATATTTATATACATTTACATTATTGGAGTGTTGCAAATATAGCAAACTATTTACTCTTAGTTATTACTGTAGTTATGGTGAACTCACATTTTTAGGCAATTGTTTTCAAATATCGTAAATACTTATAATATTCATATTTCATATCATTAACAAAATGAAATCCAATTTCAAGTAGAGATTTATTATTTCTGTTAAGTTTATTATTTTGTGAATAATAACTGCATAAATCATGATCTGAAGTAACCCTTACTTATATTAATTTTAATCTAAATAATTGAGAGAAAAAAGTTGACAACTGTTTTTTGTTAGTTAACTAATTGCATATTAAAGTATAGAAATACCCAAAGAAATTGTGTTTCATTAATTGCCAAATGAGGAAAATTTTGCTACTTATAAATTTCTACCTAAATATTTTTGTTGCTCACTATTTCAATGTGTCAGATGACAACTGATTAATTTTTATGCCCATTCTTCCTGATATCAGGAGGAAAAAGAGTTGACTAAATAAAATGAGGCCTCACATGATAGAGCGTTATAACATTTCATTCAAATATTAATACAAACACCAACTATAGTGAATTAGTGCAAAATGTGTGTATAAGTGTGAATAAATATACTGTTTCGGAATTATTTAGTCACTGTATATCATTGCGATCCGTTAGCCTATTTAGTCCTTTAGTCCGCTTAATAAGTTTCGATCTTTCCGCTTATTTGAGGAAATTTAGTCAAACAAACAAACAGGAAACTCAACTTTGCAATTATTGTTCAATTGACGACAGACAGACAGACAGACAGACAGACAGACAGACAGACACACACTCACACATACACACACACAGAGAGAGAGAGACCGACCGACCGACCGACCGACAGACAGACGAGATGAGAAATTAGTGGATAGCGCTTCTTATTGTGTTACTGTCATTATTGTTGAATTTACTATGAATTGTAATTCTTATTTTTGGTAGTGTTAGCTTTGCTTTTGGTGATCATTAATGCATATATCCTGTGACTGTTAACCAGCATAACAATCATAACAATAAGCACTTTTCTAAGCTGGTGGGACATGATCTGTGAGATGAGAGAAATGATCAAATTTAATGACAACTTCCGTTTTCGACCAACAATTGACGCTCCATTGCATAGCGTAGAGCACTTTTTTTTGCAAATTTAGGGGAAAGCAGAGATGTTGTAGGTTTAAGTTTTTTCACTTCACTTATGTTTTTGTTATGATGTGTTCCAAACACGGACTTTGTCCTATCTTTTTATTTTATACAAATTATATGAAGAGAATATAAGAGATAATTAGCTGACATTAGGCATAACCAAATAAGTTAAACAGTTTTGTAGTTACACTATTACAACAGAAACTGTATATACAGTATATATTAATATAATACTAGTAAATATTTGCATTTAACTGTATTTAACTGTATTTGATTTCATATTTCCGTTATTTGATTGCATATTAGATCATATTTGACGATATTTTTCTCCTGTTTATTCTTATTTATTAAAACAATAAAAAAATGATGGCATTAGTTAAACATTGAAAGAGATTATAATAAAAGTTGAAAAGAAATAAAACTTATTTTGTCCTTAATTTAATTGAGATCTGTGTTAAAGTTAAACCTTATTTATGCGGTTTGTAACAAATCCCACAAGTATTGCACAATCAAATGTAAAATAATGATTGTATCATATATGAAGACAGGCGGAGATAAGTGTCAAAAGATTGTCTTCGCATTTGAAGTTTATGTCCAGAAGTCCGTAAAGTTCATTGCTATCCATTCATTAAGTAAAGCAATGGTTCTCTTGTCAACAGCAATGCTCTCTTTCTCTCTCAAAAGACATTCTTATAAATATCCAAACAATCACAAAACTGAAGGGAAATAAAGGATCTTTTGATGTAAAGAAATAAAAAAGATTACAATTATGTAATTGTAAGCGCAAAACTTTTTTCAAATAGTTCCGAATGAGTGAGTAATTCGGGCAAAGAGGGAATCTTCAAACAAATATAATTATTAGTGTGTTTAAAGGCTTGAGTTAGTGTGAAGGTATTGTAGTTGTAACAACTCATACAAATGTATGTCAGTAGGCCTATGTCATTGTCTTTCTCTCACATTTTCGCCAATTCACCGGTTGACGGGAAACCCGTTCTTGTCTTAAGTAATTCAACTCAACTAAACTCATGCAGCATAGCATACGTCCTATGTTTAACTTAATGTTGAGATAGTGTCGTTGTTTTCTCTCGCCTGTAATCACCGTTTCGTTTCTAATATCTTTTCTCTGAATATAAAAAATCTAAAGAGCAGGTAATGTACGCTCGAATAATTCGAGGTAAGTAAGACGTTTACCACTTAAGAGTGACTTTGGGACAAAGTTATAGAAATGCATGGAAGCGAAGCATATACAATAACAAGAAGAAGAAGTAGAAGCTGCACCAACTTTCCGATCAACAACCTTCAATCTTTCAAATAAGAGTTATAAGAGTGATGACCGAGAATTTTTTACCCGTTAATATGGGTTTCAACCTATCCTTTTTGAAGAGTGAGAGATTGAGACCTAATTGTGATGTGTGCCGTGCAATTCACAACTAATAATCGCAAGTTTTACTCACAGCTTGTGTTGAGTCGAGATTGTTTTGACAATGAATTTTCATTTATATATTATTTCCCAACTGATCCGCCAGTAATTCACTCGCTAACCGTCATTGATAGTGGTTTGGCAACTGTTTTTAATCTTTTATTTTAAAACTTTATAATAATGTGGTTTTTAATGCGATAAACATAAAACTTTATTTAACTTTATAGCAATAGTGAAGTAGTTTAGTTCTCATTTTTGTGTAGAAATAAAATTCAATTCAAGTTCGATCATATTTGAAAAGGAAGTTTCGTGCGATAAGTTGTGTTCAGAACTGATTCATTTGATATATGATAAGTAATAAAGTTAAAGGAAGTTTTTGTGAAAAGTTTGCCACTGAATTTGAAAAATTGATTGTGCGATAGCCCCAAAAAGTTGTTTGAGTGTCATATTTTAAATGGCATATTATCCTTTATTTCGTCAACTTCATGGAGATCACCATTCGATACCTGCAAGTATCGGATACATCGACAATCTCATGCCAGGAAGTAGGTCACACTTTGATTCTATTAAGCCTAACTTACAGCCTATTCACTGCCATATCATTACTCATTTCAAATACTTATTTGTTAAAAATCGGCTTTTGGTCCAAATTTCCTTTAAAGTCATTTTAATAAAGTGTTTGTGAATAAACATCACATTATAATTAAATTTTGAGAAAGGCTTGAAATAATGTGATTGAAATCACACCAATTTTTATTATTTAACCATTAAAAGCAACAATAACTTAAGTGGAGTTAATTTTTTGTGATTATAATTTCTACTCTGTATATAAGAGCCGTAAACTGAAAACGGATTTCCTCTTCCAATTGATACACTATTTGCAATGTGTTCCTGTTTTGTAACTGAACTATATGTTCATAAATGAACATGTTAAATTGTTAAGATTAACATCCCGTTTAATTTATTTGATAGACTGGTATTTCTATCACATTATTACTCTGCAATATTTGCCCGTTTCATTAGTTCTTGTTTTTGTTCAATTGATAAGATGATGATGTGATCCACGTTTGTTTGCTCTTTTATTCTATTATTAATATACAATGCATTTGTGATCATTCAGAAACTTAATTTATAGCGGACTCATTCTATGTTCTCTATATCTAGTTTTCTAAGACTATTCTCTTGTGTATTGTGCTTAATATGTTAGTCTCAAGAGGGATAAAAATATTTGACATTCCCTTAAGAAGTTCTCATTTAAACTAGAGTTTTGCAACTGAATTATTGCCTTCACTAGCATTGGCTCTCTTATAGGCTTAATAGCTATTATCAATTGTTTCCGCTCTTTACAATGCGATGCAATGAATTATAGTTATGACTGCCATTTATTTGTCTGCCAATAATTTTTTACATTATTTTGTTTGCTCTCACGCAGGAATGGAGACTAATATCACTTTATGGCAATTTCTTTTGGAACTCTTATTGAATAATCAGGTAAAATAAGACTCGCATAAGACTCGCTCTTTAGACAAGCATTAAAAGAGTGGTTCGACTCATGCAATAATTATATACTAAAGTGATTTATGTGTTGAACAGTACAAAAACATCATAACGTGGACTAACAATGACGGAGAATTCAAACTCGTGAACGCTGAAGAAGTGGCTCGACTTTGGGGTTTGAGGAAAAACAAGCATAATATGAATTACGATAAACTGAGTCGTGCGCTTCGCTATTATTACGATAAAAATATAATTAAGAAAGTTTTAGGACAGAAATTCGTTTATCGATTTGTGGCATTCCCTGAAATCATTAAAATGGAAAATAAAATCCCATTCCATGTCAAAATGGAAAGTATTAATGTCACCACAACGCCAACCATCACCAACTCTTCAAATTTAGGCACAAGTTTATTAGCGTCTAATCATCACAACAACGCACACATATCTTCATCTATGGAACCGACAGATCTTTCGTGTAAAAGTTCTTATAATAATAAGAAGAGAAATAATGAAACCGATAGTGAATCGCTCTGTTCTGAAGGCGGTGTTGAAAGCGATTCAAATACAATAAGCAGTGCCGGCAATAATAAACGATTAAAACCATTGAGACCTTTGTCCTCCCCGTCTTCACGATCTCCTTCGCCATCGAACCGCTCAACGACATCGTCTCCCTCTTCAGCCGAGGGCTCGACCTCATCACATGCCTGTTCACCGGTTAACTTGAGTGGTTCTTCAAATGGAAAGTCTTCGTCGCAGTTGAGCTCAACTAAGTTCAAGCCTAAGCCGCCACCGATCACAGGCATTCCGATGAGTCCGACTCGATTCAGTCACGCGTTCGCACAATCGCTTCAAACGCCAATTGTGACGTTCGCCAGTCCTTTCTTAGGCAAAACCACACCAGCAATGCTTCCAACAAATGCTTTCACTTTTTGGAACTCTTTGAGTCCATTAATGTTAAGCCCAAGATATACAACAAATGGAACTCACTTTCAGTTCCCTGTCGGACATCCGGCTACAAATCCAGTGACACCAACCAATTTGGGACTATCACTATCGCCGCTATTTGCAGGCGGACCGTATTCGCCATTTGATCCACAGCTTATATTTTCTCCTTCATCGAAGTCTATATCAGTTTTACAATGAGCTAAAGGCATATCAACTTATAGTTTCAAATATAACATAATATTGAATTTATATCAAATTATATTTTAGTTATTATTATTATTATTACGCAAATAGTTTTGTAAAAGTATTATGCAATCTATTAATTTTCAACAATTGCTAATCAATAATGAAGTGCCTTATAATAAGCTCATATACTGCTGGACAGTGTGTGATACGAACATTTTCTATTAGTATTTCAAAGTGTCGTTAATTTGATAACTTTTCACGACTTGACTACACTTATGAAGTAAAGTAAATCCTCTCGTTTTTGTGCTAGTCTTCAAATGTTTTTTATATATAATATAAATATATATATCATCCAAATGACAATCAAAAGAATTTAAAATGTGGTATATTTTAGCTCAAATGTACAAAAATGTTGACAATTTTTTGTTATTAATTAACGAACGAACGGCTTAACGACTGCAACAAATGGTAGTATTGCTAAAATGTTTGGACAGGAATGGCATGTTTTAATTAATTAATTCCGTTTTTACACTTTTATCATCAAATGTGTTAACCTTCACTTTAAACGACTTCATACAACTCAAACATTAGTTATCATAATAGTGTGCCTTTCTATCATCTGCCCATTAATACATACCTAAATGTCATATAATATTTTTGTACTGTTCCGGCTATGCCTTTCTGAAAGTTTTCTTTGTAAATCATTAGTTTGGTTATTGCTATCAATTATAACATATTTTTTATTTGTTGTTCATTAACATTATTACAGCTCTGATAACAACTCCAGTTTGTAATATTGAACTTTATTATCAGCTCTTCTTTTGACTTATTGTAAGTTAAAATGCATTTTGAAAGTTATCAGTATTTGATAAAAAT
>JAUJYU010000942.1:0-10649 GCA_033995675.1 Nothrus silvestris
AAATACAATAGCATTCAAATTCAGGATTTGCTTTGCCATGCATTCAATTATTTCTTATAGAAATGTATAGAAATGTGTAGAAATAGGTAAATAAGTGAAAGTAGAGGTTTGTTTAATAGCATTATAACATTTGCTTCGTCTCTGCGCTGATCGAAACCAAAGCAAAAGCCACAGAACATAACGTTAACTTATTGATTACTGATACTGTTTATGTTGAATTCGCTTTATGTGCAACTATCTCACCATTTTCTGTAATAGTCTAATCCATTTGTAAAGAGAAATAAACAATTGCTATTACGATAATTTAACAAATGTTGCCACTCGTATAGTAACACTCCAACGAGTTAGAGCTGAGCAATTAAAATCATCGATTTTTCTTTTAAGTTATAAATCCATTTTTTATAAAGCTTTTTAGCAATCAATTAAAACGAATTATATTTTAGTAATTCATTTCGTATAAATGTTTTAGATTATAGATTTAATTGAGAGCTCAAACAAAAGTCATGACTAAACAGTAAAATTCAAATTAAAGCAATAAAATATTTCTATTTATACATAAGTAGATTCTAGTAAAACCTTCGTTTATAGCATATTTGATTTAAAATGTGCAATAAAAATATATAATAATCTTATTGCAAGTTTCTTCCTTTTAATATTTTCTCCACTTTATTATAAATATTTTTCGTGGAAAAGAATCTTCAAAAAAGATTATAAATCGTATCAAATTTTAAGACACAGAAAAGTAGTAAAAAAAAATAAATTCAAGTGAAATGGATGAACAAAAAAATATGATATGCCTTATAGAACCCGAAGTGGGAATAGAAATGGGGAAGAAGTAAAACAGTACATTTTTGGTTCCTCGACAACATTTAGCTGGTTTGCTGTCAGTTACATGCAATGCAATGTTATGTAAGTCACAAGAGTGAGAAGAAAGAAGCATACAATCTAAACACAACAGGAGCTCTTCAGTGCACTACTAAATCGATATTGAGCTTCTGGTAAGATATAGTAATTCAGAGCATTGCACACAATATGAGGGCATCAATGCTGAACAGAGAGGAGAGAGAGAGAGAGAGAGAGAGAGAGAGAGAGAGAGAGAGAGAGAGAGAGAGAGAGACAGAGAGAAAGACATTACGAATACAGGAAGAGATCAGTGAGAATATGAGAGACGAGACCAGACAATAACGCGCTTAAAGTACAGCATATGAGGAAAAAATGAAAGAGAGCTCATGTAATAAAAAGAAATGCTATGAAAGAGAAGTAGAGAAAAGGTTACACAACATATTGTCACTGTTAGAATGGAAAACAGTGCTCCTAATAATAAACATATTGCAAAAGAAACAAACTCTACAAAACTTATTTCCCTTATTCTACTATTACTACTTTGTCTAACTTTTGTTACTAATATATTGTTTTCAACAATATTTACTTCCATTCAAAGTCAGTTAGAATTGAAATAACAAAACATTTTCAAACTAAAACTCAAATCAATCTCGTTTTTAGTGATATATCGAAAACAACTTAAATAGTATTTGCAACCATAACTATTATGGTTATTGAAAAATATATAACAATTTATTTCTAGTGAATCATTCAAGTATTTAAAATGAATAATGCTATAGAGCAGTGATGTACCACTCAATTAGACTAAAGTGCCATTTCTTTAGGAAAAATTTTCAAAAGTCTAAATATCTCACATTCTAAAAGATCATACATTAAACTTTTATTTCTTTTTATTAAATAAAAAGACTTTTGCGTCCGTTTTTACTTTTTTAATTACAGAATATATAAAGATTTATAATTTTAATAAAATTTTATTATAACTATTGACAACAAAAACACCATCAATTTGAATTAAAATTTTTATCAAAGTTCTATAGAATACTAAAATTTAATTCTACAATTTCAACGTTATTCTGAGCTAATATAATATGCTTAAGATAACTTTGTAAGGTATAAATAATGTTGCCATTAATGTTGCTTTTTAACATTATAATTAATAGATGGACATAAAATGCATACCAAGGCTTTCTGAGGGTAGCCTTGGTTGGAAATGAGGGCCTAAGATATGCTCAATCACACTACTCCTTTAGTCGAGTGAACCACATGATCGCCTGAATTAATACTTTTGAATAAAACATTGATTTTAAATAAACAAATAGAAGATTTTAAGTTCATTATATATGAGTTATATGCTATTTTTGTTATCAATAATTATTATAGGTTTTAATATTGGGCATCATTTTATTTAGCCCAACCTATGCAATCATTTGTTATTCGTATATTGTCGGGTGAGTGCTATAAAGTGTTATCTTTAATTGATAATTGATTTATGCTATAAGATACAGTAGCACTTTATAGCACTTACTCTACAATATACTGTATATATCTTTCATAATAATAATAATATTTAATATTATTGATAAAATTTAATTTTGAAGAGCACTTATTGGAGTTTTAAATAGAAGTTTTAGTGTAGAATTCTCGACACATGCAGTTCTCGACTTGGCACACGTGCAATGTGTTGTACATGACTGGTATAGAATATTCATATAATTTGCCAACTGTTATGACTTACTTGTGTTTCAGTTACATTCAATAGCTTTGCCATTTCCGCCCTTTCGCTGGAAGACAAATATTTTTTTATTTCAAATTGTTTCTCCAGTTCGAATATTTGGCGACCCGTGAATGTAGTCCTTGCCTTTTTCTTCTTTGATTTATCACTAATGACTGTTCCCGAATCAGATGTGCCATTATTTTCGCAGTTGACCGATCCGGTCGAATCACCAGATGATGGCGAGTCTCCAAAACTATTACCATTACAAGGACTGGAATTAATTATTTTCTTTAAAGCCTTATTAGGAGTATTTGTTGCCGATTCTAATGTTGATTTTGTTAAAATAGTTTCTTTTGATGAGTTGACTGAAGATTCTTTCTTTCTTTTAACTGCTTTATTGACGTTGAAACTCTTTTTATGATTTGATATTTTATTATTGTTATCATTTGGTGAATCTGTATAGAGAAAAATTAGTTCTTTATATAATGTTTTATAAGGTTTTTATAACAGATTTGTCTAGAAGTCTATCATAAAATAGGTTAGACTTTTCTATTGGCAAACACTCTGAGTTAGACAGTGAATAATATTCTGCAAACACTATGTAAAAGATGATGTTAGGCGAGACTCAATCAAAATACCATTAAGGCTTGCGTGTAATGGTGTAAAAGTCGTAGAGACTTAGATGTTAATGGTTTGTGATTCTAAAATCTTGCCTCCATTGCCATTCATTTCCCAAGCAATTCGTTATATTATCGAATAAATGATTGCAAATACCATTCAATATGAATAGGATTGCATATAATATCAGTTCATAAAGTATTATGTTTACTAAATCATCCAAAGATCCGCTTTTGCATTGTTTTGACTCTATTTTAATTCATTCACGTCTAGACTCATCTCAAATATAAAATTGTTATAATATTTGTAAACACACTATAATTTATGGCTCTAATTGATCAATGCTTTCAAGCAATTAAATTTTATTAATAGCTTCATTATATTCTATACAAATTGTTGTTTATAATTCTATTTAATAAAGTTAATAAAGAAATTTAAGATTTTAAAAATCATTTAAAATTTAAAATTTAATTCATTAAGTATTTTCCTTAAATAGACTTTGTTTTTAACGAAGAGCCGTTATGTTCTTCTATGAGCCGAAGAAAGAAAAAGATATTTTACATAAAATAAATGAAGTGTTCAGTTGAATTCAACAAAAATTTGCCTCAAATATATCAAACGAACCAAACCAACTGAACATATCTGTCTTAATACTTTTGTTATTATTGTGTATTTTCGTCAAATATTGCTTTTGAGCTCATCATTCAAAAAAAGTCTGTTCATTCTCGGTATTACTAAAATTTCATCTCAAAAAGACTCAGTACTTCTTTTGAGTGCGAAATCATAAAACTGTTATCATAGAGCGTAACTCTTATAAGTTTGCTTTTTTCTAAAACTCATTTTACTTTTCCTCATTTCTGAGTATATGAAGAGATCACATAAATAGCATTTACAGAGCGAGCTATGCTTTCTTGACACCCAATTGTACACTAAATTGTCGCGAACAACAGACAAAACCATTTCGAAGACTAATGATAGTATTTTTGTTTCTCTCTCTCTCTCTCTCTCTCTCTCTCTCTCTCTCTCTCTCTCTCTCTCTCTCTCTGATTCATAAATTTGATGCAAATCCATACAGATTTTTTTTAATACTGTCAAATCTCCAAAACTTTACATCAATTCAAAAGAAATAATGGCTTGAAATAAACCTCAAACTATTTTTCTTTATCCTTCTGTTTATTAATTGAAAAAATTATTAAAACACTAAAAGTTTTTGAAAAGTGAGAACTTATGGAAAATTTATAAATAAAGAAGAAAAACCAATTGATTTAAAGATGGCTAAATCAAATTCGTGTCAAACGTCTAACAATCAATAAAATTCTATTAAATTGTGAAAAATTGCTTTTTAATGAAATGAAATTTCAAAAAATTTAAATGTTATGTTTCAATTTTAAAAATTGTTTTTGTTAAATAATACTAGACGATCGCCTGTTTTATATTATTCGTGAAACTTGATATGAGGTCAAAAACTAAACTTAATCTTAAAATTTATTTAATTTATTCATTATATAAAATTATTTTAATTTAATTTCACTTTTAGCATAGGTTAAAAATATACTAGGAAAACCCCGTTGCTTCGCAACTTATTGTATTTAACCCGTTGTATTATATACCCCGTAATCTCAAACCCATAGATTTATCTATAATTTCAAAATTTAAATCTCATTAATTTTAAACCATTGTTGTTAAAAGTGTTATAGAAAAATAGCTAGAGTTTTAAAAATTTTTAATTTTAATTTCCAATATTTTAATGTATTGTTAAAAAGTATTATTGTGGACACACGGACGGACAGACATCATTTTTTTTAAATATATAGATTTATTGAATTTATCAAATGATAAAAAATGAATAATAATTTTTTTACTGACAGAGCTATTGATCTGATTTTTAAACTTTAAAAAAGAAAATAACAAAATATAAGTGATTATTCACATACTATCAAAACAAAGTGCTTTTTTTGAATGACAAGTAAAATGCAAATGAAATGCGAAACAAGTTATTTAGCATTAAAAAAATACTTTAGAGTGCATTTCTTATCTTTGTTTTGTAATTAAAGAGTTATAAACACATAACATATGTCAAAGTAATGTAAAGGCAAAGAATGCATTTAAGTTTTTGGTATCATTGGAGACATTGTCGTTTTGTGCAACAACTGAGTATTTACAAAGTAATGCAAATGTAAAGTAGCAAAGCTTGACAATTTAGCATTTTAATGCACTGGTGACTTACTGTAAATGATGATGTGATGTGCGGTCTCTGCAAATAAATATCCCGCAACTTAGGAACAAAAGAATAGGGAGAAAATGTTTGTAACAAACGTAAAATTACCATCTATTCTATTCTACAGTTCATTTTTAATATATAGTATAGCAAAGAAAATAATTGAAATAAGCTCTCAGTAAATGCTGATATACTATGAGACAGAAAGCTATTAAAGTGAAACAACGGCATCATATTATTTGTGATGTAAATTGAAAAACATACTACTTTAAAACATACAGAATATCACACCACATAAAAATACTTATGCTTAAATTTATTTGAGTTGCCTTAACAGACTATGCAATTGCCTAATCTTTTCTCTATTCAACAAATTTATTACCAAATATTATAAAATAAATGCATTATCATCTCATAGTGTTTCAAAATATCCTTATTTAAGTAATAAAGAATAGTTAATTTTGGTTTTTATATTATTTGATTCAATGTACTTAACAGAGAGTGTTATTTAAATGAACTCATCTTTAATGCCGAGTTTAATAAATGGAATACATTAACATTATTGTTGTGCTACTAGAAAGTTAAATAGAGCGCAGTAGCGCATCCACCAATGCATTGCTTCTAATTCAATCTCAAATAGAAATGCTTTGCTTTGTAATGATGAGAGAATGAGACGATTTGGAGAGAGAATGAGAGAGAATAGACAGACAGACAGACAGTGAGAGAGGCAGAGAGAGAGAGAGAGAGAGAGGGAGAGAGAGAGGGAGGGAGAGAGACGATATAAACGAGATGAGATAGTTCTTTGTACTATAATATATATAATATATACTCTAAGTGTTAGCATTTAATTCAAAGCACGAACAGGGCTTGTAAGCAAAGTCAAAAATTTCTAACATTGGTTCGCATCGATTAACCGTTTTAACTGAAGTATCAAATGAGAAGTAGAATTATACGATAAGAGAGTCTACTGAATTTCATCTTATGTCAATTTTCGTGAATCCAATTGCTTCGCATAACTTTTCGCTACAATGACTTAATTGAGATGAAAAATAAAGGTTACAAAAAAAAGGTTACAAATCATGCAATCTTTCAGTAATACTCATTGTTATTATTATAGATATGTTTGACTTTTCTTTAATCAGTAGTTTTTAAATCTGTTCATTGCTATCATTTTAATATAATGTTTGATAATAAGCTATTATACAATGGGAGGCAGTTTTGAATAAAATTTATCCAATTAAAACCGTATACTTTATATCAGTCATACTTTATATACAATAGTGTAAAGTTTGCTTAAGTTATATCAAATAATTTAATAGTTATGAAATTAGTTTACAATAACTTAAATAAAATAAAAAAGACTTCAATCATAGCGTTGCCGCCCCTTTAAATATGCCATTAAAATACAATTTTCCATTCAAAATACGTCATCAGCAGAGTATTGGTGTTTAAATGGGGATGAGAGGAGAGAATGCCTTTAACATTGAGCTACTGAGTTATACTTATCACATAATTTGCCTGCTCTTTGAAAGCAACCCAATACAAGACCCCAAATCTAGATCGACTTCAACATTGACTGTACTATAAATTATTAACAAATAAACATTTGAAGAGAAGCCAACAGACGCCTCTATACCACCATATATTTCTCATTTTATTGATAGCATATTGATAGCTTTGCTCAACTCATTAATATAAAGCAGGAAATATGGGCAACATTCACACTATTGCCAATCGCATAATATCTCTACAATCTTATAATTACTACTAATACAGATTTAAATGGTTTTCTGGTACAAACTCTTGGCTCATATTCAGTCGAAGTTAATTAAATCAAATAAATAATATTTGTTTATTGCAGAAGAAAATATTATATAGTCGAGTTTTATGTACTGTACTCTAATTGTACAGTAACTGTACTGTATACCTACTGTATATTAAAATAAGTCATATAAAGTTATACAAAGCATACATATATAGCTATTTATTATATATTCTATGCAATATTATATTCTATGCACTTTTCAAAAAGTATTTGTACTAATAGGATATTAGATTGCGTTGAAAAGTTATATAAAAAAACAAAGATGACAGGCTTTGAGAGGTTAAAGTTTAGAAACAATCATCTTATTATTTGTGAAATGCAATTCAGTTGTCAGTGAGAAAGTTGCAAAAAGAGAAATACTTACCAGTAAAGGGCAATAATGCAATCATTGTATTGCAATCTATTTTTACAAGTGAGATATAATCTGATTGTAACTTCATATATATATGAAGATATATATTATATATATATTTATATAGAATACTCAAAGATGTGATGCATAGAAATAAATATAAACCTTAAAAAAACAAATTTCATGAAATTCCTTTAAGTATTTGATACTCAGTGAAAAAGATCCCGAAAGTATTATCAAAGTTTTCCAAAAAATCCTATTACTTTACACTATTTGTTACTTATTGTATATACAGTTTGTTTTCTTCGATCGTATGTTTAGTAAATGTGAGGACAAGAAAATAAAAATAATTTGAAGCTCGAAAATAAAAATAAGGGCAGATAACAATGCAAGTGAATGACTATCATTCTATTTTGCGCTTTACTTTTTATATATAAATTGATTGAATGAAGAGATGAGTTTAGTCTGATGTAATGTGTGGCCCAATTCTCTCCTTTTCATAACTCAATATCACTATTGGCAACATTGGTTTGACTGGCTTTTGAAAGTTTCCTTTCTAAATGTCTGATCGAAGCAGCAAATCATTTGAAGCATTAAAGGGAAGCGCCAAAACTGACATATTAATGGTCTATAAATGGCATGAATAATTCGCCAGTCATTGGGCGGAGGATCTAAATGAAGGTTGAAGGCTATGAAGGCTATGTAGAAGAATTGGATTCAATCAAACCCGAACATAATGAAAAAGAGAAGCACGAGAATGAGTACAGAGATGCTTAGATGCTTATAACGATTAATGTAATAGAGTATATAAGTTAAGCTATAGCCCTATCATATACAGCATAATAAACGTTACACAGCGTGTTGCCTCGTTGTTGCAGACTTTCATTATTAGCCATTTCGCTATCCTCTAACTTGGCATTAAATGTAGTTCACTTCGTCCTATGGAGCAAACGATCATAATATGAGCTCTGGTTTGTTGCAATGTTAGCACTACTCCAATAATGGCAACTCACTATTATAGTGGACTGCATTTTTCTGGTAATCCCTGTTTCCAACGATGGACACTATAAACAGAGACTTCACTGATTGCCAGCTATTTAGGCGAATAAAGATGAAAGTTGAAGAACATATCTGCGAACATCCGTATATAATGACATTAAATTAGACACGCAAACCATAACAAGTCCGCCAAAACACTCTATGCTTTGCTTACTTAACTCATTACATAAGATATGCATTTCTGATACACAATTTCAAAATACATTTAGACATCGACTTACTTAAGTCAATCAAATAATTCTTCAATTTTTCTCGGCTTCATTTCTTTCAGATTGAATCAAATTAATTGATCGCTTATTAAATAGTTCATCAAAACCTAATTCTATGAAAAGTTAATTATTTCATTCATAGCTTGTCATAACTTCGATTGTCATAACTTATTAATTAAAATATGTTGTAATTATTCAAATATACTCTATTGTAATAATAATCTCATACAAATTGTTAAACATAATGAGAAAAAATGCCAGTTATTCTCATAATGAACAGTCAAATAGAGTGGGTATTTGAATAATTTGTTTTTAAATATTATTGTTAAATTTATCCATAAATTTTTTTCTTGGCTTTGATTTTCATGTTTGTCAAAGATTAAAAAAATTATTTGGATTACATGTTATACTAATTATTCAATAATTTGTCAACACAGCAAATGTGGTAATTATTATTCAATATTTTTAGACGTGTTTTTATAAATTGAAAAAAATAATTATAGATTATAATTACCGGTAAATCAAGTTTATATTAATAATTAACCAAAGTTTTTTGTATTGAAATCATTTTACTATGTAATAGATTACATAATGCAGTTTCTGGTATAAGTTATATGGAGTCAAATATTAGGGGCAATGGTTAGGATATGATAGTATGAAATGGTTAGGATATGATGGTATGATTCAGCGCTCTGTCATTCATCACAACATCTATTTTGAATCAATTAGTGAAAAACATATCGTTAATGAGAAAAAGGAAACACTGGTACAAATTTTTAAAAAAGTAACCACTTTTATAGTATTAACTGAATAAATGCTAAAATGTAACGATAGCACAAATGCTTCTAATAAATTAAAATGCTTGTAAAGCACATTTTTTAGCTGATTTATTCTATTATAAAGTCGTTGAACATTAAAAGCTATGAATCGTTTTCCAATTGCTCGCATTTGAAGGTTATATAATATTACAGTGAGTTATAAATTTTGATTCCGTTGAGTAGTCAAACTTGTCAGTGACTGTCGCCGTACGCTTTGCTTAAGAGATCCATTGATATGTTTAACTTTTGTATAACTGAGAGAAGGAAAAGTTGCAGTTGTTCTTTTGTGCAATCGATTACAATGTGTCGCTCGACGTTTAGAGTATAACTTCTTTTAAATGATATCTTCCAATTCGATCGTTTAACTTATTTTTTATTTGTCAAACAAAATTTGTTTCAAGAAAAGAATCAATTAAAGCCTCAATAGATTCTCAATTTTGTTTAATTTTTCATTTTCTAAAAGCGCTTTGCATTCAATTACAAACAAAATCGACACAATCAGTTCAATGGATGCAAATATTTTAATTATTCATCAATTGCTCGTTTAGTTGTGATAAAAGTTGTGTCGCATATTAACAACAAAATTATACTAAACTAATCGCTAATTAAATGATTTATAAAAAAAGCACACGACTGACTCCCACAAAGACCGCATCATAACTTTTTCGTATAATAATCTACTAATAAAAGTTTTCTTTGAATATAACATAAGTTGAGTAAAAAATTTACATCAATGGCTGTAAAAGTGATGCCAACAACAAAGGGAATTACTGATAGGGGAATACAAGAAGCTCACAATCTTGTTATAATGCGATATCAAGCAATAACAGTGCAGTGCATTTGTATAGCTAATCCATTACGTTAGTGCAATCGATGCCAGTCATTAGTCACGAACCTAATTGGTTACATAATATTTCCTCTCCTTCAATCTATATGCAATCTCTCTCTCTCTCTCTCTCTCTCTCTCTCTCTCTCTCTCTCTCTCGCACTCAC
>JAUJYU010000943.1:0-10644 GCA_033995675.1 Nothrus silvestris
TTTAATTTTCTAAATCTATTTAATTGTATTTAATTTAGTTTTAATTTAAAGATTAATTAATAATTGAATGTTTGGTTATTAAACATAAGTTTATTATAATATGAATAGTTTTGATTATTAATACTGATATTAATAATAGTTTTGATATTAATATTAATATTAATAATAGTTTTGATACTAATATTGATATTAATAATAGTTTTATATAAATATATTTTAATAAGAATTAATTGAATTATTAGACAAAAGGGACGTCAAGTTTCGGAAAGCGTCGAAATAAGACGCATACACTCTGTCGTCGATGTGGTCGGAGCTCTTACCACATCCAGAAGTCGACGTGTGCCTCATGTGGTTATCCGAGCGCTAGGATTCGCAAATGTGAGCTTTGATTGGTTTATATAATATATATTAATAATAATGAGATGTATTAATGTCTTGCAATGTGTTTAATATTCAGACAACTGGAGCGTTAAGGCGAAGAGGAGGAAGACTACCGGCACTGGACGTATGCGACACATGAGGAAAGTCTATCGACGATTTAGAAATGGTTTTCGTGTCGGCCTTCCAAACGCCACTAGAAGTCGGGCCACAGCCGGAGCTTCAGTGACTTCAGGAACCGCTTCTACTTCTAAATAATTATATTATTATAATTTTGGAAAATAAAAATTACAATTCAATAAAAAATGAGTTTTGTTTAATTTATTTGAATTTATTATACATTTTCAATAATATATATCTGGTATTGAATTATAACTATTTAAAGATATACTGTAGTTAAGGAACTCATTCAAAAGTATATTATTGTGATCTTAATCTGATCTTAAGCTGATCTTAATCTTAATCTGAAGGCTATGAGTCGTTAGTTGACTAATGGGTAAAAATAAAAGACTGAGGTATTTAAATATATAATCCAACAAAAAAAAGTAATATTAAACCAAAGAATAACTGCTGCCTATTATAGCACCCGAAGACCGGTGTTGTGTTGAGAGGGAGGCAAAGACAGCCCTAACGCGCCAACTGTGTTATCAGAGATGCACACATTTCGAAAAATTCCATAATATGATGGCATTGCGACTGATTGTATGGATCACTAGAATTGCTACCACTGCCAGCACTGGCGCACAAATCATTCGACTCATCCTCATTACAAGCGAGTGATTTGAAATCAAGTAAATAGCTTTTATAGTCGACCTGATAGAGCTGTAATGTCATCTTCACGTGTTTTCCTGTTATTGCATTCTTTCGACGAGTCCGAACGTGAAACGGATTTACTATTTTCCACTCCTTTAGAGTTAAGTAAAGTTAATATTGAGAAAACATTTGCAATGGAACTAAACTCACAAAATCTAAGGCTTTCATAGCTCTATAAACTTCATTCATAATATCGTGTGGTTTGCTTTGAGAACGAATTCCTTCAAAGATTAAATAAAATACTATTAAATTAATTAAATAAAAAAATTTAATCAATTGATCGAAAGAATGGTAACCTAAATGCCACTTTGCTCTCTTCATTGGCGTCCCTTTACTCCTATCCATACTATTGCCTCCACTAAGCATTCTCTGTCTCTCCACAGGAGTGTTGCCTCCGCTCAACATTCGTTGTCTTCCGCTGTGATTGCCTGACGCCGACTGAGGTCTGGCCGGACTGTCGATTAGAGATGGCGGTGGAGGAGGACTCGACGCCACATAAAAATCTTTAATATCAAGTTTGGCAGTTTCATCTTCTATACGCTTGTTATCGACAATCAGATGATACGCAATGCCCAACTGGTCGTGAGGGTCGCCACTCAACAGAGCGCTGTGCACTTCTTTTTCGGTTACTCCGAATTTCTGACAGATATAAGGATTACGTTTTTATATTAAAATAGATATAAGGATTACATTATTTATATTAAAATACATGTAAATGTCAAACACGGCATACCTCACAAACTTCATTCACTGCGTCCATGTCTATAATGGATGCGTCGCTATCAGACGGAGACGGAAACAGATAAGCCGGAAGATCTTTTTTGAACCATTCGTGGTTTCTGTTCATTCATTTCAAAGAATGGTTAGCTTTTTATAAAAAGCAAATTATAAAATGATTAATTGGATGAGCCCTTACTTAATGTCTTCCATAGTGGCGCGTTTCATAGGGTCCACCTGTAAGGTGTGCACCAGTAAACTAACCACAGTTTTGTTCAAATATTCAGGAATGGGAAATATTCCGGCTATGATTTGTATAAAATAACATCTCTTCAACTATATATTTATTGCATTAAATATACTTTACATTTAATTTTTCTGAAAAGTGTGGGCACGTGTTCGTCATCGAATGGCAACTAATTTTTGAAAAATACATTTTATAAATCATATCTATTTATTAGTGTAGAAAAATATATTACAGTTCCGCATAGGAGTGCATAAAGGATTACACCACACGACCAAATGTCTACTTCTGGACCCGCATATAATCTTAAAATTATAATTTTTATTAATTGATAATAATTATAATGATATAAAACACAGTGAATTGCAGTGAACTTACTTTCCAGAAATAACCTGTAAATTAGATAAAAAGTGTTACAATTGGAGAAATATATATTATATATCTTATATTTCATACCTCAGGAGCTGCATAATTAGGAGAACCACAACTAGTCCTCAAGAACTCTCCGTCCATCATCATGTTTGACAGACCAAAGTCTGCTATTTTGACGCATAAGTTCTGATCCAATAACAAATTTTCTGGTTTGAGATCGCGATGAACCACCTTTGGAGGCATTCATGATATAAACGTTACTCAAAAAACATTTGATAGTGTAATAGAATATATGAATACCATATGTCTGTGACAATAGTCAACGCCAGAAATTATTTGTTGGAAGAATCGACGCGCTTCTGATTCCTTTAACTATATTTTTTCAAATATGAACAACACTTCAATAACTTATATTTAAATAGTGTGACCAAAGCTTTTCTTCTCAATCGCTATCAGTAGAAAAATTTGTAAACATAAATAGTAAATAAAAGGGGACAATAGGGTTGCTAGGATTGTTGGCAATATTTTTACTCAATTATATAGTATTTAGTATTTATGTTTACAGACTTTTCTACTGATAGCGATTGAGAAGAAAACGTTTGAATGTGACATAAATGAGATTGAGATTAAGCTACAACTAATACCTTTCCGTGTTTGACAATATAGTCGAAGAGCTCTCCTCCGGACACGTACTCCATAATCATGAATATATCAGTCGGAGTACTAATCACTTGATATCTAAATCAAATATATATATAATAAATATAAATAACAAATCAATGATCAATGAGATGCTCAACAATTTAATGATATGCGGATGACGGAAGAGCTTGAGGTTCTGTATTTCCCTCCTAATCTTGCCGACGACGTCCAGGTTCTTAATCTTTTGGCGATTCAATATTTTTACGGCCACTTTATGTCCCGTCAGTTGATGTCTCGCAGCTGTCCATACATTCATTTTAATCATATATTAATATCTCATTTCTATTCTATTAATAGTGAAGACAACTGAAGACAACAAATCATAATAGTCTTACTCTTAACTTTGCCGAAGGATCCGATGCCAAGAGTCTCGGCCAACAAGTAGTGCCCGATTTTAATGGGCGGTTGATTTGCAGTTTGTGTTTTGTCACTCATTATAAGACAATTTAATACAATTTATTGGATATAATTATTATTGAATTGAAAAAATAATCTAAACTTTAAATTAAATATATTTCTATTTGTTTGTAATAATAAAATGCAAATCACTTAACAAATAATAGAATCTAAAATCTAAATAATATTATAATTAATATATTTAATTATTCAAAAATAACAACTAATTATTAAGTTATCCGATATTTTCACTTCATTGCAAACCAAATGTTTTAATGAAAACTATATATTATATAATAACAAATTTGAGCATTAAAATTAATATTATTTAATATAAATAAGTTATATGTTATGAATATTTTGTCACTCTTTCTTTCTGTCTGTGAGTTATGTTTTTGTTTTCATTTTGTTTATCAATAAAAAAGAATGTCTTTTAAAATATAATATTTTTCATTCCTTTTAACACTCCTTTTAATTAATTGAACACAAATTACGTCCACTATATTTATCGCATTAAATCAAATATTTATTAATTGTATTAATTATAATAATTCATAATTTAAGTCAATTAAACTTTTCACTCATTTTTAGAATATATTTATTAATAATTAATATAAATGTAAAACATTTTGGATTCTATATTAAAAATAATAAATGGATTTGAGATAAAATAGATTTGAAGGTTAGGCTAATATTAATACATGTTTTTGTTGGTAAAACATTTCCATTCCATTCCATTTCATGAAAAGTAGGTTTTTGTATAAAACGGAGTAAAAGTAGGAATAGATTGGAGTGAAATGTATTAGATTTGCAGTAATAATAATAATAATAGAAAGTAAATATGAAACACTTGGCTTTGAATATGAATAATGAATATGAATAATGGCTGACTCTAATGAAGTGAATGTCTGTCATATGAATAGTAGTGGTAATCGACAGAAGACTAACAAATGTGACGTTAAAACAGAAGCTAAATCTGATTCAAACGCTTCTATTTCTCATTTGAATAACAATTCAATCAAAAATGGATTACTTTTAGAAGAGATTCTCAATGAAAAGAAATTGGTATTTCATTAATAAATTTCTTATTATTTCATATGTGTGAACACATATAACACATATCATTCTTATGACAGTATAAATAACTGTTTATTCATTCATTAGATAAATGTTTTTATAAGTTATTAATGAAATCATTTCAATATCAATAATAGACTTATTTAAGTAAAGCTTTATTTTATAAATCCATTGATTTTTGTGTTAAAATAGACTTAAATGACATTTTGTACGAATTAATGACAAATGACCACCAAATTAGATATTTATCAATAACAATAATTGTCAATTGTCTACAAATATTTCAATATTTATATAAGTTTTGTCCAAACTTTTCCTAAGCATTGTTAAAGATATTACTTATAAATTAATTTTGTTTTATTTTTTGTACTTTCATAGCAATGATTTGAATCGGATTTAAATTATTATAAATTAATTGAATTTTCACTTAACTATTGAATAGTTTCTAAATTAATTGTCTAATTGTTAAGTATTTGCTATTAATTAATAATGAACTTATTTATTGCAAACTATTTTTGAATAGAGTTTAATGCGATCGCCAGTTGTGCTGCAATTCATTAAAGATAATCAAAAGAAACTTTTTGGAAATCAAAACTGATTATTGGATTAATTGAACTTTTAGTGATTTATTCAAAATATTGATATTAGAGTTTAGATGAAAAGCAATCAAACAATTGATTGATTGTAAACCAAAAGAGAAGCTCAAATTGAATGTAAACTGAAATAATTGGTGTAAAGTTTAGTTGTAAATCGATATCTGCTTTATTAGATATATTGCCATACTTTCAATAATGACAGCATTGAGTCAACGCTCAGGTGTTACTCAACTTGAGTTTCATCAGGCGATGAATGACTTTAAAACTATGTTTCCTGAAATGGACGAAGACGTCATTGAAGTGGTTCTTCGCGCAAACAACGGCGCCGTCGACGCCACTATTGATCAGTTATTAGCCATGAATTTGGATTCAGAAAATGAAAGATTGCGCGCAGAACTGGACGCAACTGATAATAATGAAGTAAGAATTTATTAACTACTTCTTAAATCATTTTAGACCCACATTTTCGGGGTTCCGGGGATTCTATGCTAAAAAATTAACATTTGTACTTATTTTTGTATATGTTTTTGTTTAATCATATAATACACTAATATTCAGAATTTGTGGTTATATCTGTCTTTTTATAGACTATAAGACCTACAGACATGAGACCGATATGACCTGAAGGGCAGTCGGGGGTCTATTTCCTCGAAAAATGGTCAGTGGATACGTTACAGCGGCAAATGTTACCGAACTAATGCTTTTCTATGTGAAAATTTGATTTTAATTATCAGTAATAGATGGCTACTGAGTTCATAGTGGCCACTGACCACTTTCCTGAGGTGTCATTTTTTACCGAAATTTTTTCCATTCAATTTTGAACGGGTTTTTGCAGTTAATAAATTATTTTATATTAAAAAATTTTAAATATCTATATCTTCTTTACTAAATTTTTTTGCTATAAAAATTTGGTCATAAATTTTATTTAAAGTTAATTTTTTGCAAAACATATAATAGTTAATTATAAAACAATATCTATTTTTTAAAATATTTATGAAAATACTTTTGGTTAATACTTTTTAATTTGTTTTTTAACGATTACAACACGAGTTTTGTGTTATTATTTTTTATTGGCCTTATTTTTATAGATGAATACACCCGTTATAGGCGTTATATGTATTACATAAAACTTTTAATAGCGATTGAAAGAAAAATTATAGTTTACAATTAATTCGATAACGTTATAAACATTATAATCATTAAAATAGATTAATTTTTTGAAAGCAAAAATACTAAAATATGAAAAACATTCATTAACGTTAAAACCATTGATTTTTGATAAACAACATGAAAACTATTTGATAAAATTTTAATTTTAATTTAATAATGTTATTCATAAAAGTTTAGCTGAAATGCAACTCATCATTAAATAAGTTACATTTAATTTAAAATTTAGTTTTGAAAAAATTGTTTAGAAATTTTAGAACCAATAATGAAAAAACGACACTATTTTATGCTTAAATGTTTTTAACGATTAAAGCCATTTCAGACAATCGACAACAATTTTTTGGAAAATTGGTGACTAGTTTTCATTTATGAATATATCGGTTTATTCAAAACAATCACCTTCATTAGGTCAACAGTAGGTCATCTGATAATCTATTCATCATTATTTATTATCTGTTTATTATATAATTTAGTCTTACATTGAAATCAATGCCATTCAAATGGCGATATTCTAACTTTTTGTAACATTATTTTTTCACTAAAATATTTATAATATTTTAAAAATGATTTATTTCAAAAAATTGAGTTAATTTCGAAAAAATAGAATGCATTTAGCGATAAAAAATAGCTTATTCTTAAAAGAAAATTTGATAGTCGGTCTCAAAATTCATAAATTTGATTTACTTTTCAAAATTTGTCGCATTCAAAGACTTCTCAAATATCTGTAGTTTAATAATGAATTTCAAGTGATATCTCATGATAAGCAGTGAAGCAGATAATTATGTATTCACTTAAAGTGTTGCTTATATCACAGGTTCCTCCACGCTATTCACCGGCAACTCCTCCTCCTTCTTACCATTCATTGCATTCACAGGCAGTTCCGGCCATTGCCAGCCCTAACAGACGTTCTCAACCAAATGGCTGTGAATCAATTCAAAGAACAAATAATTTATTACCCTCTATAACAACAATGACAGCGTTCAATACAAACTCATCCAATAGTCCATCAAAAGATTCGATGCGATTTAGACGCAAATGGAATCCTCCAATATTAGGACAATTACCAAACAATTTTCTAAGGATAGAACCCGACGAAAACCAGAGAAAGTTAGCCTCAACTATAGTTCGGCCCAAAAGGGAAGTCACGGTTCTTAACTCAGCAATGCTTCAACAGGTGATTAAATATTTATTTTTATGAATCATTTTTAAAAAACTCGATTGCAATAAATTTGTTTAAATAATTAGCGAATGGAAGAAAACCAAAGACAACGCCAATTATCTAACAGTGCGGACGACCCCGAGTTATCTCAGTATTTGGAAGACGAACGCGTAGCCATATTTCTACAAAACGAAGAGTTTGTTAGGGAATTGCGGCGTAACAAAGATTTTATGTCAACTCTCGAGTTGGACACTGCAAGTGATTTGAGGTATTGGTTAAATAGTTTTAAATTAAAAATATTAATTTTGTTTTGTTGAATAATGATTTAAATGAATGAATAGTAACGCCAATTCACTACCTGAGGGGCCATCAGTGGCCTCAGCGCACAGCGACTCTGACGCAGCTTTTAAGGAAACGCTTAAACATATGGGAAAAGTGTCTCGACGTAAATTTGCTCAATTAGCCCGACTTTTTTCGGGCAAAAGAAGACGTAGTTTTCAACATCTACTTAGCAATGAAGGCAACAACCCTTCGCGCGACAACTTATTAATACGTGAAGACGAATACACACAATTACAAAATGAAGGCTCGGATAATGAAGAAGTTATGCGGGAAAATCACGCCGACGTTAGAATGAGTCCAAAGGATCATCACGAGAATCCAAATATTACGAACAATAGTAGCTCACCATTGAATAGCACTCTTCGATCTATTCATAAAAATTAATTTTCGAATCTATAAAAAACATATTTAATGGTAAATATTTAAGCCCAGAGCTAGTCATGGCTTTTAAAATACGAAACTATAATATTGTAATTATTCTATTGGGTTATTCACAGTTTGAATCTCTGGTTAAGTTTTGCCAAATTTATTTGTTGCCAATCAATAAGTTGATAGTTTTGAGTTAAACTTTGAACTATAAAGCTATGTATAATAGGCTATCATTTGAACCCAATAGTGATATTTGATGAAACCAAAAAAGAATCGATGCTAAGAGTGATAGCCTATAACTTATAATTGCATACAATGCTTGTATACATTTTAGTTATACTATTATATTAATGAGATTTATGTGCAAAAAAAGTTTAACCACTATTTAATTAAATGAAGTGTTATTTCAGATTAGTTTATTTATGCAATTTTACAATAGTTTTATTTACTACAATTTGTTACAATTCAAGCCCAATAATGCGCGCAACAATTGATATTATTTTGATTTCTGTTTTTACCCCTTTTATTATTTTATATTTAAATTAAATACTTATATACTCTTCAGTTGTTTTACTGTCTATTAAATGGTGAATGTGTTAACTTTGAAATTCATATATTTATTTGATTGAAACAAACAAAAAACGCCTATAATTTTCCAATAAAACTAATTAATACATTATTTTACCTTTCAATGTTATTTGTCTTTGTCGTTATGATAATTAAGATATTTAATATTGTATTATATGATATATTGTTTCAATAAATCCATAATAAAGTCAATATTCATAGCAAATATTTTAAAGCAAAGAAGACCTAAGATTCTAAGATTTTAAATAACTCATTGATAACTCATTAAAAATATTTAAAAAAGCATTTTCTAACAAATTTCGACCATTGTTTGGACTAATATTTGAAGCATATTTTTAAGCAGTGACTCCACACCAAAATCAAAATTAAAATATTAACATTAAAGTTAATGCGAAGGCTGAACTTGTTTTCCGCTCTAACTCTTTTATCCGTTCTCTAATTTTTGGTGTTGTATTATTGAGAGATAATCTCACAAACCATTATCAGAGAAGACTTTTACAAAAACGGATGTTTTTATGTAAGTCAATGTCACACAAATAGGTTAAAGTGAGTAAATGATAATCACTGGTGATCACTTTTAAGTAGATAACTATCTATTTTTATTTTCAATTGCTGTTTAGATTTAAATTTTACTGTTAATTGCATACCATAACAAAGTTCAAGTAAGTTTACCCTTTTGACGAGAGCTTGAGATCTGCTATCTTTATCTTCAATCTCATCTAAAAATATTTAAGAAATTTGTCCAAACGAGAACCAATAATAGGTAATATGGATACAATCTAATTTAATTGTAATAAAAAATGGTGTTTAAATGTTATAAATCATGATATTTCTGGATTTTCATTTCATATCACATACGGCATCATAGTTTAGGATTTGCTTCACTAATATGTTTAGATTGCAGTAATTGTCAAACAACCAATAATAAGCAAATGCAAGCAAATTATATTTTGATGTTATGCTGTATGAATTTGATAATTTGAGATTGTTTATTTAATAACTGTGAAAGACTTTCTAAGCAAAAGTAAAATTTTTACTTATTTTCCAGAACTTTCGAGTAAATAATTTACAAATTAAGAGAATTGTTTGACAAAGTTTCAAAATTGAATTTGTTTAACCATAACACTCTTGGACTATCTGATGAATTATATTGATTTATCTGTTAACAGATATTTATTTTGATTAGTTCATTCCTCATTGGTTCATTCAATTTTATTCAATGGGTATTCAATTCTTCTGAGAAACTCATAAATGAAGCAAAGGTTAACTTTTATAGTTTAGATCAAATATTAGCTGTTTATTTGAGGAAAAATTTTAAGACATTATTCATAAGCGGTTAAAATTGATGGAAATGATAATCTAGTTAATTACAACTGCCATAAATTAAAAAAAACAAATATCGATTATATAATTTATAAAATTGAGTTTTAAAGATGCTCCCATATATACCATGTAATATTGAAAGAGGTTTTTCTAAATACATTATAAATTATTTTTGTTAAAGTCGTAAAATATATACTGTAGAAAACCTTAGACTTGCATTTTATTACTTATGAATTGAAATGGCAATAATAAGTAATATCTTCATTTGTGATTTTTTAAAAATACGTATAAAAGTAATTCCAAGAAACGTCGCTTATTTGTTAGTTTTTCGCGTTTATTTAAGCATTTATTTTGCAACTTTTACCTGTGCTTATTATCCGATATTTCATAATTATATTCAT
>JAUJYU010000944.1:0-10640 GCA_033995675.1 Nothrus silvestris
TTTATATAACGATTCTATACGTACGGGAAAACAGCCCTTGATTTTTATTAATGAGTAGATTTTCATCTATGGTTCTAATGGCAATTCTTTGATAACTCCGTCTTTGAAAATCATTGCAGACATTTTAATAATCTTAGAATTATTCCAATCAATACTATGTCCTTCTGTTAAAGCATTTTTTCAATTTTTTCACATAAGGAATACTAATAAACATTTAATAGATTTTGTATTTTGAGTGTCTTTTACTAAGGTTAAGGTTTTTTCATTATTAAGCGAGTGGACGATTAAGCGCTAGGGATGCGTTAGAAGCGGGGGTAGGAAGAGATCATATTTCATTGATCATTCAAAACGTATTAAATCAAATATTAATATATAGTGTGTTCCATAAGCGATAAGATCTTGAATTGGTGTCATATTTGATGCTTATGTAAAGTTACCCAACACTTACATAAGTCTCGACCTCCTGCTAAGTGTTGACTAATGAAATAGAATCTCTTCCTATCCCCACTCCTAACGCATCCCTAGCGCTTACTCATCCCCTAGCGCTTAATAATGAAAAAACCTTATAACTTTTCTTTTTAAAAATTAAAAAAAAATTTTAAATTTCAATTTTTTAAAATCAACTTTTTTGGGTAATTGTTAAATAACGATTCACTGAATTAGGTTTTCTGTAGACTTCAATATTTATTTTAGAGCACAAATAATAAGTAAAACACATAAGTGGTGCGCCTTTCAAGATATAGCGCGCGTACAACAATTGCTCTCAAAATGCGTTCAACTTCTATCCAATAATGCGATCAGAGAAGTGATAGCGCGCAACAATACAACAACTTTGTAAAAAGCATTTCATTTATTCAACTCATAGTTATCATTATATACATTCAATAGTGAGTGACCTGAGGTCAATTAGAGGTCAGTCAGAGTGGTGAGTGGGTGAGAGGTCACGAGTGGGGATGTCTTCGTTGGTGATGGAAACGCATGGCTTGTTTAGTCTGAAAGCGTTGTCCACAGTCGCAGCACGTCCAAGGCTTGTGTCCGGTGTGTTTCAACATATGTGTATTCAAGTGTCCCTTCTCTCTGAAAACCCATTCACACTCAGGCCATAAGCATTTGTATGGCTTTTCGCCCGTATGTCTGTATTTGTGGTTCTTTAGCTTATCTGAAAACACAATACAATGCAATGCAATAGCAGTGACAAGACTTAGGGCTCATCCGCAAAAGTACGTACGCACAAAATCAGGGTTTTAGACCCCTCCCTCCCCCGCAGTACGCATTTTGACACCTATTTCTCGCTATTTTTCTGAGAGTTTAGTGTCTGTACGCTTTTGATTGACCGCTCCCTCCCCCTCAGCTGCGTACGTACTTTAAGGACAAGGCCTTAATAGAAATGAGAGTTTACTTGAATAAGCGGTGGAGAACTCGCACCCGGGCCTAAAGTGACAAAAGAGACCAAAACAATGAATACATGTATGTGATTATGTGACATGTGGTCATACCAGTCACACTTCAATGGCTTATCCCCCAAATGAGTGGCGCAATGCGAGTCCAAGCGATGTTTCCATTTGGTGCTGAACTCGCACCCCACCCACGAACACGTGTGCACTTTCTCTGTGTGCACGTGTTTCTTGTGGTTGAGAAAAGAGTTCAAGTAATTGAATTGTTTGCCGCATTGGTCGCACGCATAGGGCGTCTCATTGTTGTGCACATTGTTGTGGTCTTTGAAGTTCTGTTTGGAGAAAGTCTTGAACTGACAGTCACTTTGAGTGCAATGAAAGCACGTCTTGTTTCTCACGTGTCTCTCCTTTCCGACTCTCTTCACAATAGTTGTCTCTTCATTGTTGTGAACGCGCGTTCTGTGCGTTTCCAATGCTTTCAGATATCGGAAACTTTTTCCGCAATTCTCACAAACAATTCTCGCGCTCTTTCTCTCGCTTTCATTGTTGTGAATGTCATTGTTGTGAATGTTTTTAATTGAATTTCTCTTTCTTTTGGTCTCTTTTTGATGAATAACTTCTTCTTCAGAGGAAGTGATGACCAATTGATGACAAATAGAGTTGAGTTGTATTTGGTATTCAACTAATTGTTTGTCATTTGAAAGACATTTGCAGTTATTTTGGAAATAATTCTTGAATTGAATCAAAATTTGAATGTAATTTTGGGCCAAAAGTAAATCCGCTTTAAGTCTAATGTTTTCGTCTCTCAATTCGTCCAAAATATCATTAATAATAATATTGACTGACATTTCATTCAACGAAGAAATCACTTTTTGTCATTTGTTTACGTTTTCATTCAATTTAATTAAAGGGAAAATCTCTTCATTTATAATAAACTTCAATGGATTCACATTTTCTTATAGGACACGTTCACATAGTACGTACGCATGAAATCTCGGATTTTAGACCCCTCCCTCCCACTGTACGCATAAGCCAATATACCCGTAAATAAAAGATTACACAATTGAAATGAAATTTAATTTATTACATATTTAACCTAGCTACATATCTTTTTAGCATGCTCCTTTAGGAGAGAGAGAGAGAGAGTGATTATGTGTGTTTTTGTGTGTTTTACAGCATTTAAGTTATTAATAGACAGAAGTGAATAATTGGATAACAAGTTATTCTAAATTATTATTTATTAAAAATTTGATAACTTTATATAATATTTATTTTAGAATATCTTCTTATAATGGAGCGTGCTTTGAAGTCGGTTTCAATCTCAAACCGATGTACAGTAGAGGTCGAACGGGATAGTAGGGGTCGAAGGGTACATTCGTTGTTCGAGTGAACATTTCCTTCTACTGAAGGCCTATTTAGGCCCGGAAGCGATGAGCAAATATCTTGAGGTATGATGACCTCGGGGCAAGATCGGTCATAGTATTTGACCACTCGGAGGCAATATTGACTGCTGAATCCTTACTCTTTTTTTTACTTGAAATCCCTCCACTATTGCGCACGTGCTCCGTTCGTTTACCCCTCCCTTAATTTTCATACGCTTTTGATAGAGCCCTCCCTCCCCCCTAAAGCTGCGTACGTACTAAGTAAACGAGCGCTAAGTTAGAAAAGACTCTCAAAAATAGTTGAAACTTTTTTAAAGCTATTCTCATTTAATCCTCAATAAAGTTGATCTCAAAACCGGTCATAAAATGATCCATAAATTTGTTTTCCATAAATAACGTAACTTTGCTCTCGTGTTGACATAATATACGTTTTGTGGAATCTATTGTCCCCTCCCATAGACTGAACATTGTATTTACGATAAAACGCTTTAATTGTGAACGTTATTAATGGACTTAAGGAGAAGTGTTTTCATTGAAAACGCGTTGACTTTTCATTCAATGATTGACTCATTTATTGACAGATTTTTGTTTTGCTTTTGAAATCATTTTCTCATTAAATGTCTCTTTAATTGACTTTTAATTAAATTTCTTTTCTTTTAATTCAAAAAATGTCCGAAAAATCCAAAGAAGCCGAGGAAGGGATCCCCGCCAATAATGGTCAGCTTCTGGAGCCATCGGCGGCAATGGTTGGCGTGGGCTCGGGTTCTTTGCCATCGGTTCCATCGGCGATGACGGCCACCACTCCCGCTGCCAAAAGCCTCTCTTTGGGTGACTTTCAACTGTCGGACTCTTCATTGATGGCTTCGACCACTTCCTCGACTTCTTCGCCATCTTCGTCTTTAAGCAATTCCTACCGAAAATGGAGTCAAGACTTGGAGGAGATCCACGTGACCAACAAGACCACGATTTTGAGGATTAAGCGCGACCTCACAGAGTTCTACGCGTGTGCAATGACTACCATTCATGTGGTGCCCGAAGAGGACAACATCTCGCGAGTGCACGCGCTCATTCAGGGCCCCTCCGGCACCCCCTATATGAATGGTTTCTTCTATTTCGTGATTCAATTTCCGGCCGATTATCGTAAGCAATATTCTTATTGTCCATTAAGTCCATTGTGAAAGTCCATTAATAGTGTCATTACAATCAGCGATAAAACCGCCGAAAGTGAAACTCTTGACCACTGGTCACAACACTGTTGGCTTTAATCCCAATCTCTACGCCAATGGTTATGTGTGTCTTTCAATACTGAATACGTGGTCCGGCCCTCAGTGGTCACCTGTCATGAACTTGACGTCCGTCTTATTGTCCATTCAGTCGCTGATGAACGAAGAGCCCTATTATAATGAGCCGGGAAGGGAGTACTTGAAGGCAGGCAGAGGGGTGGGAGGGGCGCACGCGAACGCCGCACAAAAGGCGCACGTGGCAAAGATGTTGTCTAATGTCAGTCAATGCAGTCAACAATACAATGAGACCATAAGACACGAGACCATTCGTGTGGCCGTTCTCGACATGATGGAGGACTCGCTCGACAGGTATGTATGTGCGCGTGCAATCACTACACATTGTTCACTCTGTCATTGTTGACTTTTGTTTGGTTTACAGCAAAGCAATGCCTCAGCCTTTGAAAGACATAATGATTGAGTCGTTTAAAGCCAACTATTATTTCTACGAAGACTTAGTATTGGAGAAGATTCGTTGCGCGAGAACTGCACTCAACAAACAAACGAGCAGTGCGTCCGCGCGCGTCACCAACAACAACAATGTGGCGGACTCAACAATTATTGGCGCGCATGAACGCAATCAAGAGATCTCTCCTCCAGTGTCACCGTGTCCAGTGATGACCACTCATGTCTCTTCGGTGATTCCGCTTAAGAAGAAGAAGAAGGCTAACGAAGAAGAAGACCAGTTGATGCCAACAACGAGTGTCCTCAAAGAACAATCAAAGACCAAATCATTGACCGCCGAAGTGTTCGTGAAGAGACAGTTTTTGAGTAGAACAGACACAAAAACGACAACTTCTCAAAATGTGAACAAAAGCTCAGAACAAAAGCCACAGTCTTTAATTGGGGAACTCTTGCACTCTAACAGTTCCAACACCACCACCAACGACAACGACACTTCGAACAAGACATCGAATCAGCCCTTCTTTGCGTTGAGTTCTTCGGTGGCCATCACTGGTCATCAGAGCGCCGCAGATCTCGAGGTCGATGACCTCATGACTTATCCACTGATGTCTTACCACCGAAGAAGATATGTTTCGCCCAACGATTATCCCAATCTTTTGAGACGTTTTCAGAGTTTGAAAAAGAAGTTCAATATTTCGGACAAAGTGGACAACAATTCGGTGGACAACAAGAATGGCGATCAAGTGATGTCTTCGCCATCGATGACCACTTCCACTGGATCCACTCAATGCTCTTCGGGCGCGTATTCGGCGATCGCTTCCAATTATATGGATGGGAGTGGAGGGGATGGGCCGGGAGGCGGGCATAAGGGGGGCCGAGGGGCGGAACTCAATGTGGAAGATATCATAGAAGACGCGGATTATTACATGAGTGGAACCGCTGATGAAGAAGAATATGATTTGGAGTACGAAAGCGAAGACTCCAATGACTGACCAAAAGATTAATAATATTTTGTGTAAAATAAAGTTTTTTCTAAACAAATGTAAAAATAGTTATAAAAACGTTATATAAAAAAGAAAGCATTTAATGACAAATAAATTCAATTAAAAGTAATTAAAACTCTTTCGTCTTTTATTGTGTTTTATATATCTTTAAGTGAAAAGCGCTTTACAACAATACACACAATGCGTGCGAATTAAACAACTAGTCATTAAATGTGTAAAAATGAAATATGTTTGCCATCTATTGAGAGATTTTATTACAACTTTTTCTTAATTATCAATATTTCATAAGAATTTCAATACATATTTGGTTTTATTTAGTTTTTTGCGAAAAAATTTGTACAAAAAAAACATTTCATTGAAATAACATTTTAATGAAAGTCCTAAACATTGATTTTAAGTCTAAGTTTGCATTAAATGGTTTTTAAGCTCAAAAAACACACAAATATTTAATTACAATAATAAAAGACAAATATTTTACACTTATTTATATTAACCAAAACTTGAATCGCTTTTTGTCTAAAAATAATAAGAAATTCAAATTCAAAATGAGATCTTAAATGAATAATGAATGCGAATGCGATTCAATGGCATTTATTATGATTAGTGCTGTTTTGTATGTAATGAATGCGTTTATGGCGCGAAACCTGTGAAGAAGAGGCCGCAGAATAAGAGCCTAAAAGGGATAAGAATGAGAGTTAAAGAGAATGACTGTTACACTGCATATGCACTTACATCCCGTCCAATCGCAACTGTAGGGCTTTTCGCCCGTATGCGTTCGCATATGAATTGTAAAATGGCTTTTCACACAAGTCGAGTACTGACAGCTCTGCCAATTGCACGCGAACCGCTTCACCTCCAAATGGGACGCTTTGTGGCGGTCGAAGTTCTTCTTACAACACGTACTGTATGAACAGTCCCCGAACGAGCACTCTATTGTGTTGGCGTAACAATTGGTCGTTCTCCTCTTGCCAGAGCCTGTCATGTGACTCACCAGTGCACCCGTCAATGACCCACAATGACCTCCGTGACCGCCAGAGCCCGTCACCCGTCCGCCCTTGTTGTGACCGCCAATAGAGGTCAAGGCCAGTGTTTGACCAGTGCCTCCTCGCGCTGTCGCGGCGTTGTTCTTGTTGTGGTCGTGACTCTGATTCTGGTTGGGATTCTGGTTCTGGTTCTGCAGATTGGGATTGAGAAGAAGGAAATTGTCGCAAATGTCTTCGCAGTTGTTTTCGCTGAAGATCTGTTCGGCTAAAACCACTTCTTTGTTGTCATTCATGGCTTTGACAAAAGAGGTCAATGACTCACTGTTGGTCGCATTGTTGTTGTCCGCGCCCGCAGTGTTGTCGTTGACGAACAGCTGTTTGTATTTGAAGTCGAACTCATTGAACTTGTTTTGCATGGCGTGAAAGGTCTCCTTCATTGTTGCGAAGGTCGCCAGCATTTCCATCAATTTCTCGTTTCTTTGTCTCAAATATTGGTTTTCTTGCTTTAACTGCAGAACCAATTGTTGCTCTTCACTCATTGTTGTGAATGCGCGCAACACCAAAACGATAGACAACAATACAGGTCAACAATAATCGCAAATTATAATAATAATAATAATAATAATGGGATTCAAGTGTAAACAAAACCCTCAGGAATGTTAGCAAAAGGGGTCGTCTCTTGAGTTCAATAGGAATTGCAATAAATGAATGAATGAATGTGTGTAACAAAAACTCTTTATTATTAAATATTTGTAATATTTTTAAACATTTAATGAATGAATGAAATGTGAGTTATAATTAAGTAATGAATGGTTTAAATGGTTTTTCGGTAATATTCGGGCGACGCCACTGAGTAGTCATTGGAAGAGAAGAGTATTGAAATATTTCGCGACAAATATTTGAGAAAATCGTGTAAATGAGACAACAATAGAGAGACAGACTTCTCTTCGAGCGCAGTGAGCGCTAAGAAGTGTCCCAAACGCACAAAGAGACGCAATAAGTGGATCGCGCCGTAAACGGACGACATTGTAGGAGTACTCGCGCCAGTACTCGCGCCCACCGATCGCTGCAATTGTTGCTGATATTGTGCTCTTTCGAAGCGATACAACAATTGACTGCCGAGCATTGCGTTGAAGTAGTCTTTCAGGCCGTTCACCACTTCCACCACTGCCGACTCGCGTGATTGGCTCAGTTTCGCATTCGACATCTTCTGCTTCAGATAGTCGTCGAGGATCTGATCTACGGTCACTCTCGCCGGCAATTCAAACAACTTCTTCTGTTTTGTGATCAGATCCCAATCATCGACAAGGAATGGCTTCAACTCTTCGGGAATCTTCACCCGAATCTCCAGTTTACTATTGAACGCTTCTTCGCTCTCCACAAACGCTGGAACTGCTGATTGTCCTCTTCGCTGATTGGCTGTTGAATTGGTCTTCGCTTTGGAACTGTTGTCTTCACTTTTGCCTAAAAAAGAGAAAACAATTAAAAAAATGCCTTTTAATGAGTCTAATCGCGTGCGCGAAACCTGAACAATGGTTTGAATGGCAATCATGAGCGGCGGTCACGTGACTTCCGATTGATTCCCGACCATTGCTGCCATTGTTGTCGGCGTCTCTGTTGCCATGACTGCCGCCGCCATTACTTCTCTGTCTTTCACTGGTTTTCTGTCTCTTATTGTTGTCGCTCATAGTCTTGAGGTGAAGACCACAACCGCTATTGTGATTGTTATTGTTGTCGCGCTCACTGCCAATAGCCGCGCACTCATTGTTATTTGTCGCGTGCGTTGTCTTCACTTCAGAGCTCGACTTCCGCTTATTGGCGGCCGAAGAGGACACGTGACCACTGCCACTGCCACTGCCACTCGGGACCTTCTCCTCACCACTTCTCGCTCTCGTGCCCTCTCTGTCTGCGGCTCTGGTCTGCTCTTTCTTTTTGTTGGGCTCGAGCTTCTGCTTGAGCTCTCTCTGAAGTCTTGTGTTTTGTTCGTTGAGCTTAAGAACTCGCGCTTCGGGAACCCATTCGTCCCAAGACTTGTTCCATCCCTGATAATGAATGAAGTATTTGAAGGGCTGCCCCTCTGCCGCTCCCCCTCCTCTGCCCCCCTCAGCCGAGCCACTCGCCCGCTCTCTCTGAACGCGCAGACATTTGGCCTCATAAATGAGTGGTCCGTGAAAACAGAGCACTTTCTCTCCTTCCGTGAATTTTGGGCTCTCTTTCTCTTTAGACATTTCTCTCTCTATTATTATTATTATTATTAATGTCAACAATGGTTTCGTCGAATGCGTGACAACAATGAAATTCGAATTTGTTTTCTATTTTCAAAACAAATACTGAAATATAATGAATGCGATGGTTGAGTGCGCGCGCATTCTCTCTCTCATGAATTGAGCGCTAAATTTGAAATGAAAATGCGATTAAAGTGCGAAAAGATTTAAAGCTCATCTAATCAGTGATTGGTTGTCAATCATTTTAAGGTAATTAAATGCAAAGTAGTTTAAGATATTAGCAGCACCTAGCTATGGGGCCAGGTGGGTATGGGGCCAGGTGGGCCATGTCCGACACACCAATTTTTCACCATTTAAGTGTAGGTCTGTGGGGGCTTTAATATACAGTTGTACATAATAAACATGTGTAAAGATCTAAAATCCTGTGTACGGCACTGCATATTAGTATAGATATTTTGATTAGTATTAATTCGTTATCAATAAGGACTCGTTTATAATATCGTTTATAACAAACCATATAATCACAAAAAACACAATTTTATTATTTTTTAAATGTTTTGAACAATTATTTGGAGAAAAACGAAAAATTGTTTTTTAAAATGATTTTATATTTGGTATAGTATGTCATACACGCGACAACAATGGCTGTTAGATCACAACAATGACTCTTAGATCACAACAAAAGTGTAAAAAAGGTTTTTTAAGTTGTTTTACAAATAATAGAAATGAAAAAAGAAAGAAAGAATCGATAGTTTATTGATTAGCGCGAGAAAAGAGTGAAAAGCTTTTACTGGTTGTGGGCCTGTACGCCTCTAATGACTCCCGGGGGGCGCGTCTATTGAATTGCAGTTTCGACTGAAGGAAAGCGATCACCAATTGGGGGCACTTCGCCCGGGCCACCCGCCCCGCTACCAAATCCGCGCAATCACTTCCACTCCACTGAATGGTGTAGAAGAGTTCCCCGCCCTCGCCCTCCGAAACTCCGATCACTTTTTGGGGTTTTAGTCCCCTCTCGAAGCCCACACGTGCGTCACTGGTCGCCTCCTTGGGTTTCCGCCCCCTCTTCGAAGTCCTCGCGCTCTCGCGTTTCGGTTTTTGTTGTTTTTGTTCGTATTCTTCAATCAATTCCTGAAACACAAAACACGTGTTAATTAAAGGGACGCAAAACGCAAAACACGTGTTCATTACACAACACACGTGACCCTCAACTCAGACAATACCTCACAGTCGAGATTCTCGAGCGGTTCCCACGTGTTGTCCTTATCGGCGAATCCTTTCCACTTCAACTGGTATTCAATTCGTCCGCTTTTTCTTCGTTTTCCCACAACTGACTCAACAATGAATTCCGACACTTCACCAGACACTTCACCAGACACTTCACCACCATCTGCGGCACTCACACCTTCCTCTTCAGTCGCTTCAACGGCATCTTTGGCCGCAATCACGGGCTCTTCAGTGATGAGGCGTTCTTCGGGCGGAACCACTTCTGGCACCACTTCCTCCTTCTCTTGCTCTTGTTGTGGTTGACCATCAGCTGGGATCAGTTGGTCTTGATTTGCGTCCAAATAGTCGACAATCGATTGCTGAGCATCATTGTTGTCATGGATGTGCTGCAGGAGGAGCTGCTCCATCCCCACCTCATGCTCGTCTCGCTCCACTCCTGCCCCGCATCCCTCATCCCCTTCCGCTCCCAAAAAGTCCTCAATTCTCGCGATTTTCTCTCTTTTTACTCCTATTTCTTCTTCGCTGTCATTGTTGTCAATCAAATCACGTGATTGTCTTTTATTTGAATTCATTTTTCTTTTGGAAAAAATAATAAACAAATCATTCATTCATTCATTCATTCGTACATAAAATACGTCTCAATCATAAACTCAACTATCAATTTAACCCTATATTGAGCTGTCATTTATGTATTAATTCATAGACTCGTTTTTCAGACATTTTTTAATTCATTTTTAATTTCT
>JAUJYU010000945.1:0-10640 GCA_033995675.1 Nothrus silvestris
TTATCTCATTAAAAAGTTTTAAAGTTGAGAACTTTAAAGTACAAAATACTTCATATTTTTAGTATAGATATAACAATGTCGTATCTTAATTAACAGGTAAGACGAACTTACAATAAAAACGCGACTTAACTTTAAGATTGATAGTACGTATTTGGATTTTTATTTTTGGAATGAAATTTTTAATTAATAATTAATAAAACATTTTCTGAATTTTAATTATCTATATATACTGCATGAAACTATTAAATTCAACCATAACTGTATTTCATTAAAGCAGGAATAAATTTTAAATATATTTATTAAACTTTCCCATTTATTAAAGTTCATAACTTCTTGGAATCTATAAAATGAGCGCATGAAAATTTTTGAGCTTATATTTATTCATAAATTTTTATCCAAATAAAATTATTTTTATCATTTATTTCATTAATTGCATATATTTAATCCATTGTAGATAAGGTAATTTCAATTCTACCAATGGAGTGGAAGTAGAGTAGAGTGATATAAATATTTAAAATTCTATGGTATTGGAGTGGAGTTGTTATTATGAAAGTTGATCAAAAATAGTTAGGAAAATTAGGTTTTCTATCGTGAATATAATTAGAAATTATTGTATAGCATATAGCAGGCTTCGCAACCCGTGGCTCGCGAGCCAACTCCTATTGCAAAAAATTTGTATAAAAATTATAACATCCTCATTGAATATAAGTAAATTTATGCAAAATTACATAACTATTGTCTTCATTTAGAGCTGTAATTCAATTAGGGATGCGCAGACGGGACCTTCCGCAGGTTGGCTCTCGGCTTAAATTATTTGCCATATTTGGCTCTTCAGTCTAGCCTGGCATATAGCATAGACTATAATTGTTCTATGGCTGATCTTTATTATTTTAAAATAAAATAAAAATCATTCAATGCAATCTAAAACTATCAAAAGTTTTAAATAATTATAATTATTTTAATGCAGGGGACATGGCAGGAGAGTTCAGCCAAAATATACCCCCGACTTGAAAATTTTCAAAAACATTTAATGGGTTTCGCGATGAAAATTTTTGAAAGGATAAAAAAAGATCCTCCCTTCTAGACCCCCTAAAAATTCGGAGAATTTCTAAAAAAGTAGCTAGATTTATATACCCCCCCTGAGGTTTGAAGCCAAAATCCGCAATTTTACCCTCACCTGAAACCCTAAACTGGCAGACCTCGCTCAGCCCTGCTTTAATGAATAAAAGATAGTTTTCATTAGGAACAGTATAAATTTATTTTTTAAAATTTCATCTAATTTTATTTTTATTAGTATTCAACTAATTTTAATGGTTTATAAAAATAATGTAACTTATTTTGTGATATTTGATTTGCGTTTTAATAATGGAGTTGAATGAAGATGAGTGGAGGTTGAGTTAATAGGAAGGAGTGGAGTGGAGGTGACAGAAAGTTTTTCACAAATTACATCGTAATCAAGATATCTGTTAGCTATTTCACTATAAACATTTTTATTCTTATACGAATAGAATTGAATATACTTGAGGACAATAAAGAGTTAGGATAATAAGAAACCTTATCAGGTTGTTTTAATCTGTTGGCAGTTAATCTGTTTAAACCAACAGCAAAACTTTATACTAAAAGTAATATAAAATATGCGACTTAACTCTTCTCTTCTTAATAGCTGCAAAATCACTTCCCTTATCAATTAGAGGGCTATTTAATTGCTTATAATATAATTTTAAAATGTATTTATTTGTAAATAAAAGCTATAAATATAGCACACTTTCTAAGAAATTACGAAATCTTAATATTTGATTGACGCAAAAGGATGAAAATCTCTATACTTTAGTAGAAGTAATTTATTTTCAGTTCTGCGAACACATTAGTATTAGTATTAGTATTCATCAAAAGCACACAATTTAATGGTCAGCCTTGAATACCTTCAATGTTTCGATTGAAAATCTTAAGTCTTCAACAATAATAATAATAAATTATGGAAAATGTAAAAAATACTAATATTAAAAGCTTTAAGCACTTACTTTGAAAAATGGCATAAGATTAACAGTCAAAAAAATCCATCAATTTTATAATATGTAAAATTATTTAGGATTACAGAAACTTTTAGTATTCACTTTTCATGTATACAGTATTCAAAATAAGAGCTTATTTTGATTAAATAAATGAAAGCTATCTTGAATTTGAGTTAAAATTGTCATTTATTCAAATTGTTTTGTAATTTAAGTTGATTTTAAACAATTTAACAAATTGATTGATACACTTATTTATTTCTTTTACTTGTATAGAAATATTAGATGATTTCAACTAAATTTGCCGATCAGTGATTTAACTCAAGTCTCAACAAAATCTTTATACATTCGTATACAGCACTTCACTGTTTAGTTATGATAGTTTCGAAGCATTTCCAGCTTTAAACTTGTTCTCCACCATAGCGTGTCATCCCCTTTAGGCAATTAGATTTCATACAATAAATACCATTACTATTCAAACCTGTTTTGCAGGTAAGGGGGGCTGCAATTGTTTGGGGGCTTATCAGCCATAGCTTACGAAACGGGGACTTTTCTATTGCGTCATGAATTTCACGTCTGATTGTGTGAAATAACTGGAACTCAATATTAATTTTTAAGAAAAAAAGTTTTTATTTTGATGTGTGAACTATAACAGAATACAATATTTATTGTTTTTTTATATAGCATTATTTTATGTAAATTTTATACTTTTTTATAGCTTTTATTTTCAGTCATTTATTTCATTTGTGAGATGTGTTCCACTTTTTAAATAGTTTATAATTAATACCTTTTTATTCAGATTTTTTTAATTCAAATTAAAGTTTAACAATTGGAAAACAATCAACAATTGATTGACAACAAGAAAAACAGCGGATACAGCCTTTCCGAACTCATTTAAAGCTGAAAATAAGATTATAAATTACTTTTTTGACACATTTGTTGTAGTTTTACTTTTATTTTCAATTCTTTGAGATTTATTTATTTGAATACACTTTTCAACAAATTATTGATGGATTGTATAAAACGCTCGTAACTGCATATATAGGGGTTTTATTTTTTCCCGAAAAGTCGTGTTTTTATAAATTTTTACAAAAAAGTATTTTAAATTAGTTAATCACAGATTGTTTTTATTGGTTTTTCCTTAAAAGTATTATAATTTAATTGACACAAATTGTTTTGAATATTTGAAATATAGATATAGAAAAGTTATTAATACTTTTATCATTTAATTTATTTTGGTTTTCCTATTTTTGATTTCTGACTGCATATGAAGTAAATCATAAAATTTGTGAGAATTAGCCTTTGATTTTCAATTTCTTCAATAGGATAAACATTTGACAAAATGAGTTATTTTAAGATAATGTATAGCAATGATGTATATAAGCTTCTCTTTATTTCAATGAAGCCTTGAATTTCAATTAATGATATTTATAATTCTTATTTATATCTGAATTAACCAAAACTAAGTTTAAACCCATTTAGAAGTAATTATTTGTCCCAAATAACCAAATTTTATATTTAATTACATGTACTGATAATTATACGAAAATTCCCAAAATATAAGGATTTTCCCACATTTAACGATTTGCTTATGCTTTAAAAAAATTTAAACTTTGTGTTAAACACTAAAAAATTTTTAATTAAAATTTACGATTTAATAATAAATTTTTGCAATTATCTGAAATTAAAATTTTTAAAAACATTATTGTCAAAACTTAGAGAATTTTTCTAGATATTTAACAACTATTATGAGAGTGAATTGAACTCGAAATTTCATTAACAAAAGATCTTCATTTGATTAGTTTAAGTAATTATCATATATTATACAATACTTACTGTATCTGATAATACATATGATTGGTTTTTACCATTAGTTCTGTTTTCCCAAATTCTTAGATTCTCAAAAACATTATGTATGTTATAAGTGAGTGTTTCTCAGCCTGATTACCCAGACCCGTCCGGGTATTTGGTCGTCGCGACCCCCCTGGAAAACCCCTCGCGACCCTCTTGGGGGTCGCACCCACCGTTTGAGAAACACTGTTATAAGTTATAACTTATAAATAATGATGTCAATAGGCTCTAGGTCATACTAGCTCTAGGCTAGCCCTTTCTCTGGGCTCGGCTCAAGGAGTCTTTACGAGCTCTGAGGCTCAGGCTCAGACACGGAGATTAGAGCTTAGACTCGGAATCTTTGCCTAGGCTCAGGCTCTATGCTTTAGGCTCGGCTAGGCCATTATATGAAAAATGTAAGTAATTTAATATTTTGAATTAGTTAATGTTTTATAAACTATAAATGAAGAAAATTTAGTTTTAAATAAATCATATGAATTTTGTTTCAATGTTAAATATTATTTGAGGCAATCCTTTCAATTAAATTACATAAGAGAATGTATTTTAAATAAGAAAAGAGTCGATTTACAATTTGTCGCATAATTCAATATAAAGTCATTGAAACATTTTTATAAGTTAATACAGTTTAAAAGGGAGACGACCACTTTATCGACAGCCATTTTATAGTGAGCCCCTTTATCTAATCTGTTAGGTAAGGTTAGGTTAGATTAGGTTAAGTTAGGTTGGGTTAGGTTAGGTTAAATGGCTGTCGATAAAGTGACCCACTTCCATAAATTTGATATTTCTAATTAATTTTCTATAAAAAATAAACTACCGATTTGACTATTGTTCATAGTGACAGTTGTCTCTCCGCCTCCTATCCAACAAATTCCTTTAAAATTGTTCAAATCCTCTTCACTTTCTTTGTAATTCATAACAATTTGAGCCCATTTTCTGGCGACACCACTCGCTTCTCCATTAATATGATTTCCTAAATAAACCACTTTATAGCCTAATTTATTTGCTGTATTTTGAGCTACATTTAGAGCAATAGTATTATTGCCGATAACTATATTAGTCAGTTTATTGTTAACAATCTTATCATAATCTAAATTGAGTTCGGAATCTTCAGATGAAATGCTATTTTTTATATTTTCATCGAATTCAATGTTATATTTTTTAAGAATGGAAAATGCTTTTTCTGAAGGCTTCACCTTTTCTGGTTTGCAGATCACAGTCGGACCGCTGGCTATCATTTCGATGGGATCATTGATTATATCACTAATAATGAACGAAATCAGTTCCACAGAATTGGGCTCTTCTAATGCCATATTTGCTATTTTGCCGCATTTCACTTGACTTAAACATCTGCGAACTGTATTCAAATCATTTATAGTCGCACCAGATTTTACTAACTTAGCTATTAATGAACACTTTTGGTCGAGTGATATACTAGGCTTTGGTAGTGATAATAGAGCTGATCCTCCGCCAGATATGAACGATATTATTAAGGGAACTTCAGAGCACTTTGTCCTATGTTTTATATTTCTAATCAGATCAACGATTTCTAAAGTAGTGTTTTGTGAATTAATGTCCGGCATATTATTGAGAGCTCCAGTTTTGTATTTAACATTATATTTATCAAATAATTCATTACTAATATGAGAACCCATCGGAACGCTTAATATTCCTGATTTAACTAACAATTTATTAGAAATCAGTGAATTGTTGTTCAGATCCAATTGTTTCAGAAACTCTTCGCACATCTTTAGAACAGCTTTGCCTAAAAATTATAAGAAAAGTTTGTTTTATTTGATGCTTTTTTTGTAATGAGAATCAAAATGATGTCATACCCGCTCCCAATATGTAAATGTCTCTATTTTTAAGTAAAAACTTTTTTTCAGCTTCTTTTGAATCGTTTCTGACAATTAACTCATTTTCAGTAAAACTAATAAAGTTTTTTATCAAAGCGTCAGGTTTTACAGCATTGACTGACGTCTCGAATATAAGTTTGAGATCATTTCTCACTGAAGATGACATCACTGATCGATACATCCAATTATCTTAAATTCAATTGTCTTACAAGAAGTGTAATCACAAATGAATTTATAAATTGATTTGCTATAAATGTGTTTTAGATAATTGGTAGGTTTAACGAAGGTATTATATGACAACGTGAAATGAACAAATGAACAAATTAACCTTGGTGAATATTCATATTCACATTGTCGACTTAACATAAACTTAACATAAACACAATCAGTTCATCTAAAAATATATTAGCATTGATTTAATTTTAATAATTTTTTACGAATCATTTAAAACAATTAACTTAATTCATAAAATAGTTGAAAACAGTGATAACTGTTTATCTCTTCATTGGTTAATCTATTGCTTATATAAAACATTTGCCAATATTTTCCTGACATAAGTTATGTTTTGCTTAAAAACAAATGTAGGAATTTTCGGGAAATTAAAACCAAACAATTTGAATTCAAATTTTTAGAATTGAAAATTAGTCGGTTTTCGAGCTATAAAATGTCGGGTTGTATGCAGTTTAGGTCTGGTCTGGGTCTGGGTCTGGTGGGTCAAATACAGGTCACATACAGGTGAAATACAGTATATAATATATATATATATATACTATATAGGTCTATTATTAAATTATTATTGATGCAATTTTTTCTATATTTTACTCCGAAAATTGCTATTTTTATTGCTATTTATAAGGGGGATCTGAAACAAAACATACAATAATTAATTCGTTTTATAAATTATATGTGTGTGGCATCATTAGAACCAGTATGACCTGTAGGGGCACAAAGACCTTTTTTCCCCGAAAAGTGACCAGCGACAAAGTTAGGGCGATAAATGTTTTTTAATGCTTTTCTATAGGAAATTTTGCTTATATAATAGGGTTCCGCTACTGAGATGAGTATTAGATTTGAAATTAGTTAAAATAGGGAAAAATAGTCAAATACAATATCTGTATTATTTTAAATAAATAAAAATATTGCATTTTAGGAGAAATCTTATGATATATTACTGACTATTTGTATATATGTCTGTATGCTATAGACTCCTAAACTATAAGACATACAGACATGAGACCGGTATCAAGTGACCAGCAGTAAAGTTACAGCGGTAAATGTTCCCGAACTAATGCTTTTCTATATGAAAAAATGGCTCTTTGTTTTATTCGCTGGATGGGGATTAAGTCTAATAAAAGTATAGTCTTCATAAAGTGGCCGCAGGTCACTTTACCCCTTCAGTTTTGAACGGGCCACACGCTAGTTAATATATGCGCTTTGGAATATTATTTATTAAAATATCTTAATTTATAGCAAAGTTATTTGCTTTTGTAATCGGGTTATTGTAAAAACACTATATAAGTTTGGGAAACCAAATTAACACTTTTATATGACCCATTCCTTGTAACACTTTTGTAACATTTACCTTTGACGCTTATCCCATATGAATCCGTTACTTGACTTTTTGTTTTCACATTACAATTACATTTTTGTTTCAAACGTTTCAAAAATTTCAGTTTTTGTTCGTAATTCAATCGAAATTAAGATTATTTTCTTAGTCTTATTATTATTATTATTATTATTACCGGTAATATTAATGCTTCTCAAGCTTTGTTAGAAGGTGTCCAAACTTAGATGGCATTGAATGGTCCCTTTTAGCCTTGTTTGACTTCTCAGAATGACAGTTTGTCTACTTCGGCAAAACTGATGTAAATATTTCCGATTAAGTTTTTAGATATTTATTAGTTAGACTTCATTAATATATATAATTTTAGTACTAATATATAGGGATGGGGTAGCTATAGCTGAATCCAATTGGAAATGAACTGTTGAGCTAGAGAAACAATTTTTTTGTATGTTCTATACTTTCACGGATGGGGTTCTCAAATGGTGGGCCGCGGAAAGTTCGGATTCGGCCACGAAATGATTTCTTTGAAATTCTTTGAAATCATTTCGCGGCCACCATTTGAGAACCCCATGGGTTAAGTCACTATTGATTAATGTCTTTGTCTTTACAAACAATGAAAACGTTGAAAATTGATGTAAAACAAATGCAAAGAAATCACGAGCGCGAGCACGACAACAATATGATTAAATTGAAATATCAATTATAAAGTTATTAATCTAAAATTTGATCAACCAATTTATTTATGTATTCAACTAACGAACATTGCGTTGCGTTAATTTGTTGTGTTTCATAGATTTAATGTTATTTTAAGTGTGAGTAGAAGTGTTGGCACGAAAAATAAATAACCTAAGTTTGGGATTACAATTGCTGACATCGTATGTTCGGACCGCTCGCGTCTGCCCTTTAAAAAGTGTTTAACTGCGGAGATTAAGCAGTGATGGGATGAGATCACCCGCCTTGACGAAGGGGATCGCAATTATAACTCGCTTCGCACTGACTCCCACTCCCACTAATTTTAAAGGGTCCGAAGTTCTAAATTAACATTAAGTCTATGGAACACACATCATATCATACAGGTATTGCATATTAATATAAATACGAATGCCTACAATATTACTATACCTTACGATTTTCTTTAAAACCTATTTTATGATCGCGCGAGACAAGAATAGCACTGCTTTAATGATAGCAAAATTATAAGTGAATGTTAGAGCAGATCTTCAACATAAAAGCCAACTATTTGTATCTAAAACGTAACTAATTTCTTAACTTATTCTTAACATTTCCGTTAATTAAATAGTTTTTGTCGAAATTTTACAGAATTTGTAATAGAATTTGAATAAACATTATTAAAGAAATGGAAAGTGAACGTGGAATTTGTTATATATGTAGAGATGAGACACAATTGACTAGTTATAAGTCTCCCTGTAATTGTATTGACAGATATATTCATTGGAATCATTTGCAGTTATTGAGAGCACCTCTTCGTGTTATTTGGCTCTCGAAAAGAATGTCATTCTTGCAATTCATGAAACAAACTATAATAATGCCTTCGCCACTGGTTGCACACTGTCTTATCGTTTGCTGCTATTTATTTAATCCGTTTTCATATGGTTTGGGTAATTATTCGATTGGATTACAAAATAAACTTTTTGCCGCACATTTGTGAGAACGGGTGAAATTCAGTCAATGGATTCTGCAATGCATTCAGTAATGATATTTCAAATTAAATTACTTAAAAACTTTTTTGTTGTACAATATTGTAGAATTTTTTCAAAATTTTAACGTCAAAGTTTAAAACATGAATTTGCTTTATCCAATTAAATGTATTATTAACATTGCGAACATATTGTAACAATTTTACAACATTTAACCTCGAAAATTGAATTATTTTTGAAAAATCGAAAACATCATTTGATCATATGTTGCTTCTAGCAATAATTCATCCAAAACAAGCCAATTCAATGTCATGCTTAACTCGTATAACAAAAACTAGGATATAAATTCATCTTCTAAATATCCTGAATGATCTGCTTGTGAACTTTAAATAAAATGTTCATATTATTTCATTATATAACATTTTTTATTTTATTTCACGATTGTTTTAAACTATTTCGTTTCCATTCCATTCCATTGATTTATACATCTTTGCAGATAGAGATACTCCATAAAATTTGATCTAAAAATTAAGCAAACTATTCAATTTTTGAGCTCAACAATTGATTCCATCTCCACAAATTCGACACCATATCCATTTCATCTTCATAAGACCAAAACAGAGAGTCTCCAGTCTATCTTCACGAGTCAACCCCATCTCCTCTCCAACTCAAATTTAAATATTAACTACAATTCATCTATGTATCCATAATAAAGTTCCAATTTAGCCTCTATTTAAAACTTAAAAATAAGATTGCAACTTTGTATAGAGCAGCGTTTCTCATACTTTTTCAGCTCTGGGAGCACTTGTGTCCAATTGATTATTATGGGAGCACCTAAATATTTACATGAAGGCGGGTGGGGGTGAATGTGATACTTTTGCCACCCCTTATGAAAAAAAATCTAAATACCGCTCCACTATAACAAAAATAATATCCCTAGCTGTAAATATGAACCTTCAAGTAAAAAACTACGTGGTTTGATTAGATTTTCACATCAGTTATGTGTGTAGAATGTACCATAATATAATCTGCAGATGTAATTATTTGCATAGATGCTATTATAATTGATAAGCGTTGCACATTGATATTTTTGTGGGTTTTATTGGCATACCTCTAGTTTACTAATTTAGTAAAAAATACCTTAGAGCTTAATTTATAAAATCAGATTTTTTTATTCAAAATAGTCCATAGTTTTGCCTATTTATGTAATAAACTATTGCTATTTTATAATTATAAGTTATTATATTTTTAGAACTTTTACTAATTATATATATATCCGCTGGTATATCACTTAATATCATATTAATTTGGATAATAATTATAATAATAATATCCAAATTAATATTATAATAAGTGCTAAAAGTGATACTCTTAACAAAATTGCAATAATTATTATTGATATCTATAAAGAGATTTTCTTTCTCTGAACTCAATAGACTATAACTTTAATATTTAGCTTTTAAACTCTCTTTAAATTAAATAAAACGATTTATTATGCGTATAATGTTATTTAAAAACATTGTTAACACATTGCTTCGAATTGATCATAAAATTGAGTTTTATATTCAAGATAATGCACATTAACTGCTTAATTATGAATTGATAACAACAAATCTCTATTTTTAGCTTCTTCTTAAATTTCTGAAGCAATTGTAAATTTGAGAACTTTTTGTTTATAAATAGAGCGAACAATTAAATATTTATG
>JAUJYU010000946.1:0-10637 GCA_033995675.1 Nothrus silvestris
AGGGTTTTTATACTATTAAGCGCTTAAAATATTGCACAAGATTTATGTTTTTCAATACGAAAGATAACAATAGCGCAGAATATTTCGCGCGCTTAAAAGTATAAAAACCCTAAGAATAAAACTATTGTCAGCTCTTCGGTAATAAATTTAAAAAAAGACAACAGTTTTTATGATTGAGAGCAATAAAAGAGTATAACGTTGACTAGCCTTCAGAATGAGCAGTATTATTGTTTTCGTAACGATCTGTTTCTTCGTCTTCACACGAAGACGAGAATCCATTAATATTATGCTTATTTGAGCTGCGGCTTTGTCTGATTGCTTTGGCATATGAAGTATCATCCGATTCGAGAGCTGCCTCACAGAACTGCTGTCTCACATCTGTATTTATTTGAACTAACTGTTCATCACCACTAACTGGTGATAGAAATTCTGATTGCTTATAACTAATACTACTATTAACTGAACTATTAGTACTCTTTTCACTGTTATTTTGCGAACCAATACCAGAGAATTTGACTTCTCTGTTAGCGCTCACTCTTTCTATTAAAGAAAGTGCTCGAAGTGGTAGAAGTTCTGATGAGCTATGTTTTACTCCACTTCCATTTAATACTTTGTTCATCTTTTGTTCAGTCAATTCAGGACATGACTCGGGCTGAGGCATCTTCTGATTGTAGACTCCATTACCAGCTATTTCTAAAGAAGGTGAGGCTGACAGTGATGTCACTTTCAAACTGTAGGCCAAATGTAAGTTAAGTATTTTTGTCATACATGAAAAATATATTACAAAGAACTAGTATTTGATTGCATTAACCAAATGGATTTCTGCTATATATTTAGGTATAAGTTTATACACAGTACCTTTGATAAGGTTTCAATTGCTGGTTCTCTTTTTCATCGTTTTTACTTTCACTACATTTTTTGTCTCGTATATCGAGTACTTCAATACCTATTGTCTGCTGAGTTTCAGCTTTTGTAATCAGAACCGATGATTCTTCTAAACCCCTTAAACGAAATGTTAAAGCTTCCAATTCATAGGCTTTCTGTCAATTGGAAAAAACATTTATTTAATAAATTTAATTAAATAAGTTTCAATAGTCTATAACTCTATTAAGGATATAATATTATATAAGATATTATATAAGTATTACTTCTTTCAATCTTTGACGAAATCTGAAATTGTCTTCTGTGACCACTTTAATTCTAGTGTGGAGTTCCATCTCATCAGAATCTCTACGAGATTTCTTGAATGGCTTGAGAGTTGCTCTGACTCTTTGGTCACCCGCCTCGGGGTTTCTTTTGAGTTCAATTAACTGAAAAAGAAATCAATAAAACTAATTGAATGAACTTATTTGGCTTACATGTATGTAATGCTTAGGCCCTACCAGTCTCACCTTTGGGACGAACACCAGACAGAGTGTAGCCGTAGAGCAGAATATAATGAATATGGAAATGATAACAAAGGCAGCGTCCTGTTGGTCTCTCAACACAAATGAAAGTCCAGCCCCAATGACACACATTATCACAACATTGTATACACTCATTCCAATATATTTAGAGTCATTAAGAGCTGGAATACTAACATGTCTTGTCTCCCAAGCGAGGAATATTCCAAATGCCTTAAAAGCAGAGCGAAATCCAAATCAATCAAGAATTTCAAAAATCACATAAAGCAATAATACAACTAAAAGATGATTTATTAGCTCACCATTAAAAGGCCTTTATATACATATATTGAGCCTAAAAAGATCGTCATTCTTTTACTTTGGCAATACTCCATTTCTGGAATAACCAATATATCTTCATTTTGTGGCGATGGCTATGAAAGAGCAAAATAGAGCAAAAAGAGATTGAAATTACAATTCGATAATATATCGCACAATATTATCATTACTATTCTAACTTATTTCAAGCCTATTCTTATATTATTCTATATATTCTGTATATATTCTGTATATATTCTGTATATATACTGTATATATATTGTATATATACCTCTGCAGTGCCATTACTGGTCGCTCTATAAAAAGGATCTACTATTTGCCACGTTGTAAGTGTCGCGACATCAATAAAAACCAATACTCCAACCACCATAAATAACTTGTAATCTTTGATGAGCTGAATGTTAGATACAAAGTTAGACATCATATAAATATTAAAGATTATAGTTCAACGCATCTCTTATATGAATAATGGCCAATCATTGAAAAGCTTACCTTTTTATTCAGTTTAATATTAGTGAAAATTGCGTGAACTCTCCACGTCTTACTAAACATACTGAAAAGAAAAAACATTATTTCTTATATATAACTAATGTTTCCTCTTTTATTTTATCAATATTTTCATTTTATACCTCCCAAAAGCCAATGTAAATCCAGACATAAGAACCCATGCTCTTCCCTGAAACAAAACAGTTTTTACCATCAAATTCAGAATATATACAATAGAATATAGAATATAGAAAAATGCATTTTTTAAATGCAATATATGTAATGATAATTGTTAACTCACAGCACATATATAAGGAAAATTGGTTTCGCTCGTTAGGCCACTGTCTAATCCCAGTAATATTACGCTCGTGTACGTTAAAATGCATCCGATGATAATAAGATTGTTCAAATAAGGGCTCGACATTTTGATATACCTAAATCCACACATTTTTTCAATTTTTTTTAAAATAATAAGTAAAAGCTTTTTTTATTTTAATCAAATTTAAAAGAATATCCAGTCATAGGAGTTTCAGCAAAATTTAAGATTAGATCTAATACAGTGTATCGATTTTCTCGAATATATACAATTTGCAAAATTGATTTTTTAAAAAGATATTTAACCAAATTCAAAGAATATATCAATTTTTAAAATATCTTATTAAATGATTGGACTTTATAACTAAAATGATTGGTCAATTTCTAAATCAACTAAAACCAATTCTTGCTTTCTCTCTCTTGACCTTTAAAAAAATCCATTACTTTAAGTAAAACAAAAAATTTTATACTTATAGAAACTTTTATAAATCATAAATTTGGAAAATATTTTACTTTTACCATATTTTTTATTATGTGAAATGCGATATATTATATACGGTATAACAAGAAAAATATTTCAAACCTAATTTTAGCAATTTAATTTTAGTTTCATATATCAATACAAAAAAATAAGTCATTTGATTGTTTATTTGGCATTTGAATCAAATAAATTCAAATGATAATGAATGCATTTGCTGTCCAAATAATTAATTCATTTATTTACCAGAATTTGTTTTGATTGTCTGTTGAAATGTATGTTTCGATAAACACATTAAATGTATAATTATATAAAACAAGAATTATTTCAGTGTTAAGTTAACTTTATTATATGCAATAACAATACAGTGGACTCTCAATATAACGAACACTCACGGACCGAAATTTTGGTTCGTTATATTGAAATGTTCGCTATAAAAAGTAGTATTAAGGCTATAAGTCTCTTGTGGAGGTTTTTATTGCGTTCACTATATGGAAATTCCACTGTATATGACTAATATTAGGAAAATTGAAAATTGTCGTGCGTTAGGCAAACCTACAGTCAAAGCGGCCGTTTATATACTCACAATTTGCTAAAACAGTAAGAGAAAAATTGTAGAAAAGCACTCTTCAAATTGAGAAATTTAAAATCTTTTATTTCAAAGACTCAACTCCTATAAGTCAGTGAACATATCCTTCATTGAAGATAAAACAATTTTATGACATTTCTGCTTTCTATGATTTGCGGAAATACATATAAAATATATTATAAAGACTACTCAGAGTAGATAATCATAAAATTCTAAATTTAGGTAAAATAGCTTAAGGAAAAGTGAAGAAATAAAATTTCTTAAAAATATATCCATATGAAAATTTTTCATGTAAATTGTCATTTCGTTAATAGCAGTGCAGTGACAAGGATTTTAGGTCTGGCGGACCAAAACATGTGTGTAAATTTATTACGCTTTATTTTCCACAGATCTACACTTAAATTGTCATGGCTCCTGACCCCATAGCTAGTTACGGTACTGGTTAACAGTTACTTTTTGTACTGATAATTACAGTGATTATTAATATTATTCTGCAAAAAGTATTAACTTACACTTGGTTCATTTATAAAATTGATTTAAATCTCATTTATCTCGGAATCTCGGAATTTTATATCTTCTTTATTGTTTATTGGAATTTATAAGAAAATAGAGTTACATTTTCTTACAAATATTGACCAAAAAATTTTATGATAATATACAGAAACACTTTACAAGAAATTATATCCCAATGGAATGGGAAATTATATTTTTGTATAATCTTTTGTTTATTTAGAACAATCTAGCCCTAGTCATATATGGGCAAGGGGGATAGGGGCATTTTTATACCTTAAACGAGAGAAAAATCAACATATTTTCCTTAGTTATCATAAAAAAGTAAACCCCCTAGGTATAAAACTTCCACTTTTATCCCTTTTGGTCAATGCATTCCTCCCCTGTACAGCATATACATAAATGAAATCATAATTTCTTTGAGAGAATATTCATATTTTGTTGGTATACCTGATTAAATAATATTTTTAATTAAGTTTAAGTTTTAGCTTTGTTTCTGTTTTAAAATCTGTTTCTAATCAAAAGGAGATCTGAAGCTTCTTTGCTTTTAGTGAACATTTATCTCAATTTATATAAATATCTACATCTCATAAGAATCTATTCAATAAACTTCATATAAATGAACCAAAAGTCTTTTGGCATGAGATTTGTTATTTGACGATCGATTATAAAAAGATTTATAACATTTAATATTAATGTTAGAAAAACATAGAAAGTTACTTAAGCTTATATTCAAAATTTTCAATTAAGTGTACACATTTGGAGGCATAGCCTTAAGTATTGATATAATAGCATGAAAATAATGGAGTTTACCTTTGATTCCTATATTTGATATTCATAGCGAGGAAGACACACGCCATTATTATTCCAATAACAGCAAATACAGAGATCACAAGAAATAATGTAATGCTAACTCTTGAGGGGGTTATCATTTCAATTGTGCGGTCGACTGGAGGTGTTGCACTTCCTATTTTAAAATAGAGAATAAGTATCAATATTAACTTTATTAGTTTCAAAATATTCACTATGTAATATTATTATGTAAATTCAAATAAAAGCCAATTTTAATGTCCATCTTTTGGATTTAATTTAATTAGTATTTAATATGTTAATTTATTAGTTATAATATTTTGCTTATAGTATTTTCATATAGTATGCTTCACAAACTCATTTGGTTCAAACCCAAACTCATAAAGTATTTTTATTTTTTTCTTTAAGATGTTTTCAAAGCGACTCTAATCTCTACTTAATTCACAAAATTTTAGAAATGATCAGAATTTTCTATAGAACAGTTTATAAAGTAATTAAATTAAATGTACATATTGTTGAACAAATACTAACAATGATATAAGGGATTAAACCTAACTTTAAAGACAAATTCAACAAAACATAAATAGATCACAAAAAATTATAAATAAAACAATGAAATTAAAAATAAAAGAAGTAGGAATGGGTTCTAAATGTGTTTAATGCATTTTAAGAGTAGCAAAATTAGAGTGTTCTTCTTAAAATTTTGAAGTTCTAATTATTTTAATTAAATTTAGCTTTTCTATGCTTTACTAACGTCATTATTTTACTTAAGTTAGACTATTATTAAATTTAAAGAAAATTGTAAAATTGCAGATGAATTTGATATTGAACGGCAATTATTTCTTTAAACAACTTTAATAGCAGGATATTATGCAATTTGATCAAATATCATCTAAAAAGGTACTATTTTATCTAAACAAATCTTAACTCTAGTTTGAAGCAGAGAAGCTTGAAGTAAGATTTAAAATCATTTTTTTCAACTAATTTTATAATGAAGAGTGAAAAGGCATACCAGTGTAACACAATATCCTTTATGTTTGATTATCTTTAATAAATTTTTATACTAAAAAATATGCAAAGCGTTAGAGTAAAGGCTATAACAGCTAAGAATTACATCATTGTATATGATATATTGTATTTACAGAATAAGGAAATTTAACCTTTATTAGATAATAAATAATAGTTATTTTATTGACAGTCATAAATCAATCTTAAAATTAAGAATAAAATGTAATCCTGGAATTTTTCAAACTTTTCTCAAGTTATAAGAAAACAAATTTGTAAAATAAAGCCTCTATCACTACTAAAATGTAATACAGAGTAAAATTAAGTTTTTCTTTCAGAATCTGCTAACAAAGTGAACCTTAAGATAAATTGACTTTTTGAACACTAAAGCATCTATGCTTTGTATTGAAAAATATATAGTAGTGTTGGTTGGAGTTTTTACTAAATTTGAATGGTAAGTTAAGACCAAAATGAAGTAATTGGTAAATTTATAACTTAGTTTATGATCTTATGACTTAGTTTTGATGAAATGTTATCGCCATTGCTGAAAACCAAAATAAGTTAAAAAGAATATGATAAGAGTTACTGTTCTATATATAACACACAATCAAAGTTACAGAATTGAGACTAATGAAAGAATCGGCAGTCAAGTCAATGATTGGTGGATTGATGGCTCAAAAGGTTTTCTTTCTAATGGTCATCTAAAAGAATACTTCTTAAGAATGAAATAAGGCTTTGGGCATTGTGTCGATTGCATGGCGTTTAAGTGACTTGCGATTCACCGACTTTTTTGCTTCGGGCAATTTCAAAATTCATTGCGCCTCACATTCAGCTTTCTCTGCTTCACATGAAAACACTTTTGTAAAGATACAGATATTTACTAAACATTATGCCTTAGAGCCAACTCACATTCAATAATACCAAAAGCTTTACGAATGTGACCCTATTCTGTGATTCGATGCGATTCATGAAAATCTAGGAAACCAAGGATTGAAAGTGCAAATCATAGGTTAAATACGAGAAGCGGTACAAAAATCAATTTTTTCTTATTTCTTCTGATAGTTTTCAATCTAACCTAACTTTTTCAATCAACTGAAAACAAACTTAAACATTTGTTCTGCAATTATGGCTCAACTAAATCTAATTTACTTTTATAAGTTTATTTGACCAAATTTTGCCAAACTATTGATTTAGATTTTATTATTTTTAATTTAATAAAAAATAACGTCTCACTACTACTCAGTCTATTATAAGAATGAATAACTCAACTAATAATATAATTATTTATTGACTACTATAAAGCTTACTAATGATTTCAAGAATACTAAGAATTACTTTCACAAATGAATTCAATTTTTTATTCATAAAACATTTTAAGCGAATTTCACTTATGTATAGAACACATTTCGATACTCTATACATAATTTCTATTCAATTTTATAACATTAAGCTATTGTTCGTATACATCAAAGGATTTTTGATGGAAAGTCTTGGCTAAAAAAAGTAATGTATATTTGGCTTCAATTTAGAAAATAGAAATAGTTTCTATAATTTTTTCTCTAAAGCAACCTTTCGCAGTCTTTTGGCTCATAAGAGTAAAATCTAATCAATAAATTGAGTCGAAAGCTAAACATAATCCTCATTCAAAACTTATAATTTAGGGATGGGAAAGGTCGGCCGGTTCAGGGGAGGCTCAGATAGGGGTAAAATGGCGGATTTTGGCTTTAAACATTAGAAGGAGGTGTAAATCTAGCTACTTTTTTTAAATTGTTCAAATTTCTAGGGGGTATAGAAGGAGAAACCTTTCTATTATTTTGTCTTCAAAAATTTTCGCCTCGAAAATCAAAGATATTTTTCAAGACAGTCAAAGTATTTTGGCTATACCTCCCGCTCTGTCTATCTACCTCTACCTCCCTCTATCCCTGTAATATTATTTAAAGGTTAAAGAAGACTTATAGTTTTTTAGGGTTTATCATCAAATGAAATATTTCTGTAAATAGTAACTAGTAAAGTAACGCGCGCGTTATACGTGGGACTTTAGTGTAGTATCAAAAATCTAAAACTCTACTAGCTATTCTTTATCTTTGAATTATATTACAGGGATAGGGGGAGATAGAAGTAGATGCGCGTTATCTGTGAATAACAAGATCAAGAACTTTTTATTGAAAGTTAAATGAAAATCCAATTGATTTGTAAGAATTATACTGAAATTTTTATTCAATTTATTCTTCGTCAGATAAGGTATGCTTTATTTTAAGTCAGGTTTTATTTAGAGTAGAAAAAATTGTTTTAGATTAAAGGCCCAAAATATATACATTTATATTTGAAAATATTTGTGTAGATTTGCCTTATGTGTTGATTGTGCACGTTATATGTACGTAATGAATACACTTTTCGGTGTTACGCCGAATTTTCACGCCGAATTCGAAAAAAAGTGATTCGGTTTGTTCTATAAAAATACAATAAAAATAATTTTAAGCCGAATTTTGCTGCAGAATTTAAAATTGTCTTTTAAAAACGCTGGTTTTTAGGTTACGCCGAATTTACCGCCGAATTCAGTATTATTTTCACGCCGAAAAGTGTATTCACTATATGTACGTTATGTTTGAAGCGAGTTTTAATTTGAAATTATGTACATTTTTGTATGTGAATGCGCGTTATAAAGGTATTATTGATAATTATAAAGGTAATTTTGATAATACAATAGTTAGAAACAGGCTCAAAATAAACTTAGAGTTAGAGCTAAGTTTAGATTGTGATTTACTCAGTATATGTTTAGTATTATGTGAACCACGATGTTAAGTATATCTAAATTTGTAATTTGTTGGATTACAATTGGATTTAAGATTATATTTTTCAAAATCCAGAATTTCATCTTACAGAAACTCCACTTGTCCACTCTACCGGTGCCATATTGTTAAGTAAATTTACCATATAATACCAGTTTTCGCCAGAGTTTCCAGAAATTTAATTTGTTAGAAATTTCACTTTTCTTATGCATTTTATCAATATATTATTCAAATGAATTAAAAGACTAATAATATAGAAATAAATATAAATGCGCGAAGTGATCAATTACACTACTACTAATATTAGATAAAAATGAATTATTTATCCCCCAATATAACTTTTAAACCAATCAAATTTGAAAAAAGATATTATTTTAGATTGAATAATACAAATGTTAATAATACTAATAATTAGTCAATAAACTGTACAGAGGCGGCATAAATAGCATGGTGAACTATGAATATATATGAATTTGATAAGACTTAATCTTTTTTGATAAAGTCTTTATCAAAATTTGAATCTGAAATGACTCATAAGTGAAATCATAAGTAATATCAGATCTTTTATTAAGAAAAAAAACTTTATAACTCATTTGAGATTCAAATTTTGATAAAGTCTTTATCATAAAAGATAAATCTTATCAAGGAAATATATATTGAAAGTTGAGCATGCTATTTATGCCGCCTCTGTACTATACATGCATTAATTTGTGATTCTTATATAAACTTCTAAACTTTTTATTTTTTAAGTTACATTACTGTAAAACATACCTTTAAACTTTTGATAAATCAAAATCTACAAATCTTTAAGGCATATAATTATGATTTTGTAAAAATTTAATTTTTTGAACATATAATTGATTGAATGCAATTAGGAATTTCAATAAATAATTAATCATTTTTTGAATGAGATTTTTATTTTAAATAACATCGGAAACTCTTAACTATGATTTTCTGTAAGACTTTCAAACCAGTTTTCAAACTTTCAAAGGCTCACAAGAATAACAGAAAAATGTTACAATAATTCATTTCAGTGAATCAATCTTAAAGTCAATTTGAATGAAAACTTTTAAAAAAATTCATTTCTTTCATTTGAAAGAATATTTTAAGAGGTAATCTATTAGGTCTTAAGAACAGAATTATCAAATTTTTAAATCTTCATAATTGTGTTGCTTGTGTTAATATCACAACTGTTTCAACTAATAAAATACAGTACAGAAGGTTTCATAAGAGTGACACTTTCAACTCTATAGTATTGGGTATAATAAGACACCCTTATTATAATTGAAAATATGCTTTCTTATCACACTTACTATTGAGTTGAAAGTATCACTTTTATGAAACCTTCTGTACAACTAGGAGAGAATGAATAAAATTTATATAAATCAAACCAACCTCTCCACCATATTTTAACTCCTTTTTCAACATAAGAATCAGTAGTCGAATAATATTCCGCAATTTTGTGCTCTTTTTGGCCTAACATTAACATAAAAGTAAAATTATTTATAATATTCTAACGTCTGTGAATAAATCATTAAGTGAATTAATTAACTTTATTGTTATAATAATAATAATAATAATAATAATAATAATAACCTTGAAATTGCTTAAGAAGCACAACACCTCTTCTCTCATTCTTATCAAAGCTGACGTGACCCTAAAGAATGGATGAGAGAAGATATATTTATATGAAAAGTTAGTTAAAGTTCGCGACGTCTTCATGAGACGCCTATTTGTATTGGAGATTCTGTTAAATCTAAGCTAAAAAGAGTCTTAAAGTATGCCTACTGTAACGCCATTGAAGTGAGTCTCATTCAAAGCTTCTTTGAAAAGTTGTGCCCAAAATGGATCTCTATATCGAAAATCTTTGAGAGTCATCGGGGAATTCATAGTTCGCAACTTTTCATAGACTGCGCGAATTGCTAAAGCTATAG
>JAUJYU010000947.1:0-10625 GCA_033995675.1 Nothrus silvestris
ATTTTATGAACAATATTGTACAGAACTTAATTTGATCTTAACTTTAAGAAAATGAGTTAATTTAGTAATTAATAATTACTTTATTAAATGTATAAATTAGAAAATAATTTTTTAAAAGCTTCATTTTGATATGAAAATAGAAACAATTACCTTTAATAATGGTCGCTATCAGAAAATTGGGGTTTTTTGAGTTTGAAGTTTTGTACACTTATATTATTCATTCCAATCTCTGTATAGATAAGTGCTCTAAAGTGCTAAACAAGGAATAACTACGTTATAAAACCCCATAAGACCGAGAAATTAATAAAATAAGATGAAAATAGTTATTTCTTATTTTCTAATTGCAATTCATTTAAATTTTCATTTTAGATCTTTATAAAAATTATAACAAAGGAAAATGTTCTAAAAATAAATTATTTCAAATAATTGAGACGAGCTTTTGCACAAAAAATTCCATAAAATTATATTTTTTGACACAAAAACAAACTTTGCATAAAATATAAGATTTTCTAAAAGTTTTGAAAAGGTTTCATACATATACCAAATCTAGTAATAACTTTGTTTTATTTTAACAATTTTAGTAAAAAAATGAATATTATATTGCGTTTAAATAAAATCCATGTTATTGAGGATTATTCTTTCGAAATAAAGTCTTTTTTGCGGTCAAATAAAAGAGGGATTGGATTATATGAGTTTGGATTTCATGACTTTAGAAGTGGAGTAGCCTTAAAATTTGTTTAAAATCGGTCAACGCTAATGGTTAGATAATAAATGAAGTTAAGAAGCTTTGTCAAGTTCTTTATACAGTATATTGTTGTATGTGATGCTGTTTATGTCAATACAAACATAATGTGAACTAAATTGCAAACTTTCATGAAATTAAATCTTTAAAAGCTATTCGATCAGTATTAAGATCTTCTACAGGGCTAAGGAACTGCTAAATGAATACAATTTAATTTCTTTTAAATAGATTTGTACAGTATTTATTGCAATATTGGTATAATTATATAAATTTTAGTAAAATGTTTTACAAATAATTTTTGTAATAATTTTTGTAATTTTGTTAATTCTAATAATAAGAGCAAATTATATATTAAGTTATAAATAGTTCCTCAAAATTCTTAGATATTTGAGGTAATAAAGTGAGTGTTTTGTCATATTATTTATGTTATAATAAATATATTTAAAAAATAAACTAAAAAATTCCAAATGAAAGATTGCTTATGAAAGTACTGTATAAGTGAACGTTCTCTAATGGTTGCATCTCTTATTGCACTAACTTTTACAACGACTAAACATATTATAAACATAAAGTCAATGCTAATGAAAATATAAGTCATTTTAAAAGAGGGGACAAAAGAAACACAACAAACATATAGTAAAATGCAATGTTTGACAGCTTCCGTTGATCTTGAAATGGATTTTATAGGGATTTAGTGAAAACTTTTAGTATTTTAGAAACCAATTTACAATATATCGACCCCACACGTCGCTTAAGTTAACAAAAATGCTACACAAATGCCACACAACACTATAAAGTCTGAGCATTCATCAACGGTTTATGATCCATTACCATCTTTGTACATCTTCTATACATTTTATTGACACACAAATGCTCATATGGACAAACATAACCCAAAACGGTTACAACAATGTGTACAACACAAGTGCGCACAATAAAATTCAAAAGAACTCAATAGTATATACCCTCTGCCTCTCATTCTATCCCCCAATTTAGGGTTTGAACAATTAATTGGCATATCGGCTCTTGTAAAAGCTCTGTTCTCTCAATTCAAATAGTTCTTAAAAATGCTTTTTGCAAATCAAACAAAACGGATCTCTTACAAGCGTTTGATAGAAAATAGCGTGCATTTAGTTCTTTAAATTATTGCGAGTGTTTGTTAGTGCAGGTCTGCAAACAACAACTCAAGTATTTCTTTGTCGGAAAGAGTTTTTACTCAAACCGCAGGCTTAGACTTAAATGTGGCACTTCTTAGTTAATAAGTACAATAATGTTAAATCTTCTCCGTTAAAACACTGAATCTTTAAGTATTCTTTAAAAAAATAAAATAATTTTTCTTTAAAGATATAACAATATAACTGAAAAAATGTTCAAATGTATCTTTACAAACAATAAATGGTGTTTCAGGTTTTAAAACAGATAGAAAGTTAAATGTTAAGTGAAAAAAGTTGATTCAAGTATATGAAACTCTTGACAGTTAACAGTTTGCCTTTAAAATTGGCACTCATTTCTCATCTCTCATCTATAGTATTAGTTAAGGCATTAAAGCATTATATTCTTATCCTTATATAAACACTGCAATAAAATAATTGTATGAATTGTATGAACTTATAATTCTCTTAATATTCAAGACAAAAGTCAAAAGTGAGAGAACAGGTGTATGTTTTCAAGGATAAGATATTTACAGAGAAAAATCTGGAGAACGATAGGTTTCAATAGAATATTCCTTATTGTAAAACTTTCATTAAAGCTTAAGAGCAACACATGTTACCAATTAAGTTGAATAAAGTTTTGACAATTGATTATATAACTGCATAACTTGCTGGAAGTTGATTCGCGACAATTTTATATATCTTTCTCCCCTCTTCAGCAAATTTTTTATTTCTATCATCTTTTTTTGTCACAATATTTAGAACAGTATTGTTAGGTCTAGAGATGGAAAATGATGAAACTGAAGCAGCATCTGTTTCTCGACTATAGTTATCCAATGAGAAGACATGTTTGTTTAAGGAATCAATATTGAGTGCCTCACCAAATGCGTGTGTGGGCAGAACTTATATAAACACTGTTACTCCGCCTTTAAGTTAAAGGCAAAAATATATCATTCTATCTATTATTTTCTCACTCATCATACATATCAAAGTTTTATCCTATAAAAAGTTTATCATTTGTTATATCATATAAAGTAGTTGTTGCGCTTCTTTTAATATTGTTTGCGAAATAACTTGTAAATGACTGACAATTAACTCAATGCAAAGAATAATTAATGGTCACATTGGACCTCCGGGATTGCATTTGGCGCCTCAGACTAGTAGTCATGTTTCACAACCTCTAAACATAATGTCACAACACTCGCCGTCAATGAGCAATCGTGAACATCACGCAAGAGGTGCTTCTTCATCGTCATCCTGTTCAGGCAATGGTCAAACGGCCAGAAGACCGAAATGTGCGCGTTGTCGCAATCATGGCATGATCTCATGGCTTAAGGGTCACAAAAGGCACTGTCGCTTTCGGGACTGCAATTGTGCCAAATGCAATCTAATAGCCGAAAGGCAGCGCATAATGGCTGCTCAGGTGAATCTTACAAATCAGCCATTATTTTACGACTTAACTAAATCAGAAAATCACATTTCTCAGGTCGCCCTCAAGAGACAGCAGGCGGCGGAAGACGCTATTGCGATGGGGCTGCGGGCCGTCGCAACCGGAGCACCAATGAATAACTACCTTCCACCCGGTCCTATATTTGGAATACCTGTAACCGAACCATTGGTCACCGACAAAGTTAGTGCAAACAATGCTCTCAATAATAATAATAATAATAATAACAATAATAACAGTAATAATAATAACAGCGAATCCGGAGATTTTGACGAAAATGAGAGCGAAAGTGCAATTGAAGATAACTCAAGTGGTGGTGACAACAGTTCCAGACATAACAATATTGAAAACACAGGTAATCAATGAAATAGTATTACTTGAAATTGTTTGAGAAAAAATTTTCTGTAAAAGTATTTAATTTTTCAAACTATTCAATGAATAACTGAGTTGTAGTGTTTGAGTAGTATTTTTTAATCCCTTGAGTGAGAAGTGCTAATGAACTGCCAATAGAAAAGACAGAGCGAGTATCAAAAGGCAAACACAGGGCCGATGCTGTATAGCCGATGGCATTTGAGCCGATTTATAGACTAATCCAATTGAGAGAAAAAAAGAGAGAAAGTGCTCATACACTGCAATCGAAACAAAATTGTGCTCATACTTGACCACATCATTCATATATCAATAATATCTCTTTAACACTGATATACTGTATAAAAGTTGATATAGAGCTAAAATATTTTGTTCACTCTTATTGTTTTTGTCTCAGCGAATACAGCCTTAAACCATACTTCACAGAAACCAATTTCTGAAGAAAAACCACAGATCATATCTCCGACAGCGCCTCCGCTGCCACCTCCTCCACCTTTATCTGATAGAACATTAGATTCAACGGTTCCATTGTCTCAAAGTCCTGATTCCATGAGTCCTCCGATTGTTAATACAAAACATATGTCAACAACAAAATCAATTAAAAATATTTCAAATAAGTTAGCAATTCGTAGACATAATTCACCAATGATTCCATCGCCTACTCTAACAACTGTACAATCAATGCCTGAAATGGGGAACAGTATTCCCGCAGATTTTAGACCCGGAAGACTCAGTCCATTGGATGTCATTTCAAGAATATTTCCAAATCAAAAGCGTTCAGTTCTTGATTTAGTACTTCAAGGATGTAATGGAGATGTTGTAAAAGCAATCGAACACTTCCTCTCTATCAACGATGCAATGGTTCTTCACCACAACCATTCGGGTCATAACTTTTCGGCTCTCAATGAGGCTCATCAAAGACGTCGCGAAATAGAAGCAAATATGAATCCAATTTTAGGCTCAATAAAGTCTGCGTTCACACCACTCAACTCTGGAATAGGTTTATCAGCTTCGGGTTCATTGTTTGCATCGACAAGAAATGCCCCATTAGGTCCTCCTCCGCCACCAATGTTCCCAAACATGTTCACATCGTCTGCCACTTCATATCATCGCGACTTTGGTAGTACGCCATCAATCGCTCCATACCCTAATGCAGCGGCGATTCACTATTTATTTCATCCCAACACCACATTCACAAGTGGTTCTACGAGTAGTGTTTGTCCATCTGGTTGTAGTCAATGTAGCAATTCTGTGGCCACAGCAGCTGCAGTCATGTTGCAGAGCCCGGAAAGCCCTAACTCTGTGTCTGCATTCAAAGAAGTTCGTGGGGTTTCAGGACATGAAACAGCAGTTGATCTTTCAACTGAAGCAAGTTCTTGGAGGAGTAGTCCGGCGTCGAGTCGAGGAAGTAAATGCACTGATTGAGTCTCATATCTGTGCAAACTATAACTCTTTTTGAATATTCTTACTATGAATTCAATTGTAAAAGTTGTAAAATATATTATACTCTCAGTTATCTTAATAGTCAGAATTTGAGTATTTCTGTAAAATGTGTCGCTTTATTATTCCAATAATTGATGGTTAGATTTTAGGTTAGATAGCATTGAATAAGATTAAAATATTGTATTGATATATGAAATGTATTGTCCAAAAATTGATAAAAAATGTTAGAATACCAATAATACCAATAAAGAAATGATAAATTATTCGGCCAATGTTTCTCCGGATATAATGTTTTGATGTGCCATAAATAGTATGATGTATTGTGTATCGAAACTCAATAAAAGATGATACTAAGCAAAGAATATGCTACAGTACATGAGTTCCCCATTTTTATCTTGAAATTGGATACAATCGAAATTCAGAGATGATGAAGAAGCACATGAAGCAGACAAAAGAAGTTCCAAATTAAAGTATAGTATTTATTGACAGTCGGACTGAATGGCAGCATCCGCCGGACCAGACCTTGGGTTTATACTAAATCTGTGTCTTGTTTCGACTCTTAATGCTATTTACTCTCTGTAAATGTTGACATTTAAGGGCTTACAGTTCTACTAAAATAACCCATAATACTGTTTGTACCAATGCTAGCATGAGATGACATACTAAGTGTGATATTGTGTTACATTATTTTTCTTCAACATATGTGGGAATAAATTTTACACATTCATTGCGTTCTCAATTAATAAGTAATAAAACTTATATTAACTGCGATGAAATGAATAATTGTGTATTTTCTCACTAATATAACTGTTATATAGCATTGAATTTTGTTTTATTGCAATGATATATCATTTTTAAACTACAAATTGTGTGCAATAAGAGGAACAATTTTAGGACGACATCCAATAATAATAAACGAATACTTATTTTGCTTACAAGAATCTGATCAGCATTTGGATATTGACTTGAATGGCGTAGTTATGTATCACATTTCCATTATGAACATGATTTATATAAAGAAAATTGACTAATGGATGCTAAAAAACACATGTTTGAGCCTTTCTAAAGAAAGCACAAAAGCAATCACTATTATTAAATTGATATGGATTTCAGTGTTTGTCTAAATAAAGTTGGCTTAAAAGCAGGAAAATTCTAACAAAAATATACACAATCGCAACACATAGGGGTATAACTGCCACTAATTCTCTTTATTCATGTGGAAATAAACGCCTAGAGGTGCGAATATAGGGTAGAGTGCGGGAGCTCTAATGCGAGTACATGTTGGGACAGGCTGTCAATCAAGTTGACATGTGGTAACCCGTTTTCCACTCAATTAGATATGATACCATTTCACGCCGTATATGTTTAGTGCATACAATGCGTTGCTAATCAGTGACAGTAAGTCTGTTAAAGTAGTGCTAATTTTCATATGAAAATTAAATCAATAGTAAAATTAGATCTAACAGACCATTGTGTAACTTTATCAGAGCGTTTTAATTTTATGTAACCATAATTATAGACACAAATATAGTACTGCTCTTCTATGAATGCAAACAACTATTTTTGACGCTAAATTGAATTATATGTATGAATAAACTTAATTAAGATAAATGAAGGACTTATGAGCTAAAAGATGGCAATTAGATAAATATATTGAATTGTTGGAGAGACAGAATTCGATGTTTATGTGCGCCAAAAATAAAATTATGTATCGCTAGAAGGTGTATAAGTATAAACGTTAAACACTTGAGCTCATCTCATGAACAGCATCAACAGTCTATTCTATACAGTATATCTTTATAACTTATATACACTTCATCAAGAGTTAGATATTTATATAGAATGAGAAATAGTAAGTGTTAGTCTGTATTACATTAGTGCTACATCTCTATTCTCTATTGAGAAGAGATATCATACGTTTATTTTTAACACAGCTCATTCACGAAACAATCATTCTATTATATGATAACTTTAACTCTAAATAAATTAAATTTTCAACCTCAATAATGCTTTAAACCTACTGTATTACAAGTTAGATGTTATTTATTGTTTAACTTATTAAAAATTTTACTTAATTGGAGTAATACATAAAATATGATTTATCATGAAAGTTGATAATTGAAATACAGTGTATCAAAAGTAGTTGGTATCGCACAATAATACTCTCTCTATAGTTAGGTTTGAGTTGGCATATAAGGCCAAATCTATTTAGTTCACTCTAATGTCAACATTGTACCAAACGATCACTGCCTTATTTCCACAATGCAAACCATAATTCGATTAGCAGTACTGTAACCAAAGCCTCACATATGCTCCGGCATAACACATAACGTGTCATATCTATAGTGAAGTCTCAAGTCTGACACTAAAGAAAGTGATGCAAAAATACATTCATATAAAGAAATAAAAGAAATATAAAAATAGAAGAATAGGATTGACAAAAAATTCTCCAAAGCAAACAAAATAACTTTATGAAATTCTTGTACGTGAATCAAATATCAATGTTGTTAAATCAGTTAATAAGCACTGACCGCAACCGCAAGAAATAACTGCAAATTTAAAAACACGTTCAACAACAAAATTGATCCAATGCTAATTCGATATTCACATAAACCAAAATCCCTGTTCAGTTTATCAGATGCAGATTTATAACTCTCTCTCTAACTCATCGTTTTGATTCTGGTTTGAGTCGATGGGATCTCTTGAGACCATCAGCCAAACCAAGTTAGCGAATCAGTTTCACTATTTTTCATCACTATTTTTTAGGAATATATGCGATCAAACACTTCATGAATAATAAGTGCTCTGTATTGGCAGATTCATTGGCTGCTCATCTCCTTCTGGCGACAAACCATTCAATATTCAGTTCAGTTCATAGCTTGTAATCAAATGTGTATTCAGAAAACACTAACTTATCCGAAACATAAGCAATCAATTCAGAGCACATATTTTGCATAAATCAAAAAAATCTATTGCTTCTTAAAGTTATTCATATCTTATTTATATACACATAAAAAATTATAATATATTGCAGATATGTATTCATGATTTTGAAATAATTTGAATTTAAGGAAATATGTGAAGAACTTCCTTAAATCGAAGATTGAAAAACAGATAATTCTTCTTATACTTCATAACAATAATGTTAAAAATAAAACAAAATTCAAAAACTTATGATCAAACATCAAAATTTTGGAGTTTTATAATTTATTAAATCTTTCATAAATTAGAAATCAAGATATCAATGATGATTTGTTTTAAAAGATAACCCTAAAATCCCATGTATAGGGTATCCATAAGTTAGGTCCTTTGTTGCAGTGCGTGCAAGTTTTTTCATTATTGAGAGCGAGTGAATTGACTGAATTTCAAATCAAGGACTGGTTGTATTCGGGTTTTGCTCTTTTAATGATTAAGTATTTATTGATTATAAAAAGCGACAACAATTATGGTATGAAAGTGTTTTGTTTTTCCTCAATTATTAAATAAAATAACAAAAACCGAATTTATATTTGAGTCAAAGAACGCGCGAGAAAGTCAACAATTTAAAAAATCTTATCTGCCCTTATTCAAGCCAATCAGTTAATTGTTATTTTCCTAATACACGTATATATGGGATAAACATAGCATTTTAACAATAGACTTTAACACACGCTCTATATTATCTCTAACTCACTCTTTTGAAATAAAGTACTCTTTTGTATATCACTTCTCAACAATTAATTCAATTTTCAATATACTGTATAACGTCTTTATTGGTTCTGAAGATGGACTTAGTCTAGACCGCAAACGTTTGACTATTTAGTTTTTAAATGATATCTTAATTACATTTTTATATATCTATTTTCACTGACAAATAAAGAGTTGAAATAAAAGTAATAAAAGATTTTATAAATTGTACCAATAAATGAAGCTTTAAGCTTTCTCAGCCCGTTATTGTTGAGCTCGCGTTTAGCAGTATTTACGATTTGTTTACCTAATTGTTAGGCAAATATCTAAGAATAAATGTCTAAGAATAACAATAAATAGATAGAATGCACGAGCGCTACAATCACGAGCTCAATAGATACTAAACCAGTGATATTAAACTATTAGATAAAAATCGATCGATAAAATTAATGATCAAAATATGCCTCAAAGAGAAATTATTCAATTAAATCAAAGCGCAAAACAAGTTTCCAACTTTTATCACCGCTTAAGACATTTGGATGAACTCTTGTTAACAAACGATGGCTCGACTGACAGACAATTATACGATCGACAAAATGTTGAAAGTAAAAGAGATCAGTGTTTGCGACGATTGCAGTGGGATTTAAATGATTTATTCAGTTTTGTTGAGACATTGCATAAAAGTAAACTTAACGATAAGGACCACAACATCATAGAAGCTCATTATTTGATGGCTATTAAAGTGAAAACATATTTGAGGCAATTCACTCATGAAGATTGTGATAGCGTTGTTATGATTGAAGTGGAGGAACCACAAACAGTGTTGACATGGAGTTCACCGACAGTTAATACAGGAAACGCATTTAGTTGGTTATATTCATGGTTTTATAAAAATATTACATCCAAACCTTTGAAAATCTCAAATTTTCAAATCGAAACCGATAATAGAAAAAATTACAAAATCTTGACTGCTATTCTTTCAGCTTTACTTATGTTATGGATTACGGGCGCTATTATTTTGTAAAAATAACTTAGTTTTAAAATTTTTTCGTAATTATAAAGTTTAACGCTAATTAATTGTATTATTTATTTTTAAAAGTTTGTTTTTTATATTAAATTTCATTTTATGCTCATTTGTTTGGATTTAATGAATGTTTGCAGAAAAAATTAAATGAATTCCATTATGAGTTGGAATTATGGACAATATTGTATTGTATTGTATTGTATTGTATTGTATTTAATTAAACTCCAACTCATTTAAGCAAAAGTTCTTACATAAACATAAAGTTACAAACACTTATTGATCAAAAACAATGACAGACACTGACTGTGCTTTAAGATTGAGATCTGAACCTCTGAAACTGAAACCTCACTGGAATTCTTGTGATTCTGTACATAACAGCTCTAAAGCTGTATATAAGATATTGTGAGCCTCTGAGCTTAGATTAAAGTATAATTCCATCATTATTTTATCATTTATTGAAATGTTAAATTGTAAAGCATTAAATTATTGATATTACTAACTTAGCATCTTTTAAAACTGTTATATTCATATATTTTAGACAAAATTACAATAATCATATAATACTTAATTATCTCAATGCTGTTTAACTTAATAAGCATTAACTAATGCATTAATTAATGCTGTTTCTACTGTAGATTTTAAACCCAGTATTGACAATTTGAAAATACCCAGTTTTTAAACAAGATTTAACATTAATGACTAGGCCCGGATTCTTAGTCTATAACCTATTTTTTAATTTAAGTTTAATCCTAACCGCAGTTTAATATGAGTTCGAATCAAAAT
>JAUJYU010000948.1:0-10620 GCA_033995675.1 Nothrus silvestris
TAATTAAAAGTTAAAAGATCAATTAAATATTTATTAAAAAGTTAATATTTTTAATATTACAACTCTTAATTGTGAAGATTTCTTAAGCTTTTAAAGGCTTGTTTATAAAATAATTGTAATAAATTGCTTAAATAGCATACAGAATAATATTTTAAAATGGTATATTTAATAATTTAATAAATCGTTTTATAAATTGTATCCACTTAAATATACTAAAGGCAGATATTCAAGATTAACTTATAGTTGTTATAACTAAGATGGTGTAGTTGTTAATTTATAAGCGAGCCATTGACTAATCTGCAGCCTTAAGTGGTCATTATTTTAAATGACTGAATCAAACATTGAATAATATTATTCTGATAAATGAGTTTTATTGTACTGAAAGATCGCTTTAATAATAATTATAAAAGTTTGGAATAAACAAACTGGATATTTGAGGCACAGCTATAATGTTAAGCTGAATTAATAAATTTAGATTAATAAACTACTAAGTCTATCGTATTAATTTAATATATTTAGTTTTTAGGTATATCCAGGGGTAGACAAGCATGCAAAAGCCAGGGGGCTTATGCCTCTTTCAAAAAATGAAGATTTTGAAGCCGACATCTTGAAGTGACCATTTTACTCACCTCTGAACAAACCCACCCCTGGGTATGTAGGGGGTATTTCGGCCAACCTTGCCTACCCCTGGGTATGTTAAACTTTTTATATGAATTAAAGTTAAATTCAAATATGTTTTTAAATTTTATTTTCGTTATAAAATAATTTAATTGTGAAACGAAAAAAATATGATAAATATTTGATAATTAATACAAAACTATCTAAAATGGAAGAAAATTTATAATTTAGAAATGTTATCAAGAAATAAGTACTGAAGAAATTGCTAAATTAAAGTAAACAACCTACTTTAGTTTTTGTAAATTTTTAAAAATCTTATAAATATTGGTTAAATTCATATAAGAATTGATTAATGAAAAAATTTTAAAAAAAAGAATCTGATTCAAGCTATTGAGCTTTTTGTGGTGTCACGTTTTACAATATAACCAAACACTTTGAGTATCATTACTTTAAATAATAAAAATTAGGGCATTCACAGCATCGCTAAAAAAATGTGTTACTAACTTTTAAAAATATTTTTGACCAGACTTAAAATTTTAAAAGAAATTAATTTTCTAAAAGATTAATTTATTTTATTTATGTTAAGTTCTTAACAGGGTTGTGATAATAAGCAAATACTTATTTACTTGCTTATTCGCTTAAAAGTTATGCTTTATGCAAGTTCTTATTGAACTATCTTATTAGCTATCTTTCATTAAAAGCTATAAGTTGCATTTATATTGTAGTATAATAAGTAAGGGTAATAAAGTATACAAGTTATCATAGCTTTTAATGAAAGTTCTTATACATGTACTGTACAGATAGTGAATGCTTTTAAAATTTTGGGAAAATTTGCTTATTTTGGAGTCATGAATAAATTTCTAGGATTTGTATTTGAAAATATTTCTTGTTTATAATAAAGAGTATTTTTACAATAAATAATTATCAAACTTGTTTATACAGAAACTTATTTATACAGTAATTATCAAACTTGCCTATGGAAGCATTTATCAAATATTGTGAAAGACTGTGAAAGGCTAACTTACAACTAAATGAATCTTCAAAATTTGAAAGCACCAAAATTGGTTCTACAAGTAAAGAAATTATAAATTTTAAAAATCCTCTATTAGATGTTGAAAGAAATTTTTCGAAATATATATGTGTCTATTTTATCGTATAGACGTGATAATTTAGAAATCTTAAACCAATAATCTAAATCAATAATAATAGCGATAATTAATAATCCCTTTGTTCTGTCAATTTTAAATAATTACCGGTAATTATCAAATAAATTCAAAAAAGCTGCTTATATTTCATATAAGCATTTATTCTACACAACTCTTATCATTAATAATTTGATAGTTAGAATAGAGATATGTCATTAAATTCAATATTTGTTTATTACATTGACGTTTTAGTGATACTTATATATTATATTAATAAATTGAATTTAATCAATATTTAAACATTATATTTATCATTATTTAATAGTTAAGACAAACAATTATTAATTCATATTACGTAGCTAGTTCGAAGTTAGATTTTTTAGCTGTACAGTTATGGTAAATAATGGGTAAATAATCAGAGATGCGCAAAAGGGGGTAAAAGGGGCTAAAGGTGGGGGTAAAAACGCAGACGGCCGGATAGCTCTCTGGCTGTAAGTATAAAATATTGTCGATTAGGATTGAATTTAACTGAAACATATCTAATTCGTGAGATCAAAATAGCTTTCCTTTCATAACTGTTCAACAAATAAATTTGTAAACATTTCAAACTGAAGTGTTGCAAAACATATTTATAGATTTTGATTGAAATTCTTTTTAAATCGGATCAATTGGTAAAAAACAAATTTGATAAACTGCTTTCGTTAACCTTACTTTCAGAGTAAAAGTAATGGTTCTAATAATAACTGAACCGATATATGAATGGAAGCACGCTTTGGAAACTGAGTAAATATAGCATTGAGAAAGAAGTCATTTATTTGACTGCTTTCATAAACATTGAAATTTCATTGCGATGAATAGTAATTAGGGGCTGATATCATACAAAAGTAATTCTAATTAAAACGAGATTCTCAGAGAAGCAATTGTTTATCTCCACATTTGCATGACTCTGATGTTTGAATTTATTACTCATTGCTTTCACTTAAAGAGTAAATTCATAGGCTTTTAAGGCATAATTTGTTATCGAAGTTAGGATTTGCTCTGTTTCTATATCTTTTTTGTTGTAACTTTGACTAAACAAATAGTAAAATTCATTTAGGAAATGGACATTAACTGGCTTTATATGCACCACTCAAATAAGTATTTTTATTTCATTATACAATATGTGGAAACCTATTTTTTATTATGGTTTTAAGCTATTGACGTAACTTCTTTTTATGCCTCCAGAAACGCAAAAAAGTCATTGTGTTCACCTTTGACCCATCGCGTGAAACCGAATCGGCTATTTCTCTATGTGTCAAAACCGTAATGAAACACTACAGCACTAAAGTCTATCAATACATGCATAAGCAATCTTCATATCAGCCAAATATTCTCATTCATAAATCACAGAACGGCTAAATTGCAAGTAATCAAAAGTCGTTTAGCCTCAATAGGCTGTTATTAAATCGAAGCTATTCTATTATACTATATATCTATGTATTATATCATTATAAATATTCACTAATATTTTAATGCATAATATATTTTTTATGTTCACAAAGTATATAACTTTCATTATTATCTAAAAGGACTCTTGCATTTAGCCCAAGTATGAGTCAATATACTATTATAATACTTACAGAGCTTCATTTACCTGTATATCTATGAATTGTGAAACTTTATTATATTTCATTTATTGATGTTTTTGTTTTAATAAAAACATAATAGTTAAATAGCATTTCGTGTATTATCAGTATTATAAGTAAAGGCACTGCATATAATTGATTCACTTATCACGATTGACGATGTTTTTACATCTTATTAAATCTCTTAAAACTATTTTTTTCAATCAATAGTTACCGGCATTGGCTTTAATTCTTATTATAATTTAAATAATTATTAGTACTATTATTAGAATTTTTTAAAAGTCAAAGAATAAGAATTTCACAACTTATTCGTATTTTATGTCTTATACAGTATTCAAAAAGTGCATTTTGAGGGTTTAGGATGAATATGAAAAATGAATTTAAGTCTTCCGTATTTGAATTGAAGTAAATAAGTTTCGGTAAAAACAAGATTTTTGTTATTTCTTAATACATAATTTACAAATGATAATTTTTTGTTTTGTAATACAAAAAGCTTTAGTTACCTATTCTGGAAATGAATTAATTTCATTACTCTAATAAGTATAAATAAAGTGTATTTAGATAAGGAACAATTCTACGCCTAGTTATTCATTTAATTTTTTACAAACACAAGAGTACTATATATTAAGTATTAAGAGTGATATAATTAATCGTAGAAATCGATGCAGAAGAACATAGATTACATTATTAATGGATTTTTAACGATAAAAATGACGCTTATTATTGCTTTGCATTATATTTATTCTTATTAAGCAATAAAATTGTAGTATTAGATGCATTTTCATTAATTATTTGAGATTATAGTGTGATTCATGTAGGCTTGAGATTCGTTACCTTATATATAATAACATACCATACTATTAGATAATAATATTAATTTATTTACACATTATGATTCGGTTTTGTAATATATACTCCACATATACCTTACATGATTACTTAGGGATGCACTCAATTAATGAAACAATTGAAGCGCAAGGGCTTGCTTTAGAGACGCATTAACTTACAAACTATAAGTAGTAGATTCACGAATAGAATACTCTGATTTGTTCCCAACGTTTTGTTATGAACGCTTCACTGATGTGCTGTACAGTACAGTACATCACTTCATTCTGTAATAGCTGAACATATCTATTACTGTTACTATGACTGCTTGCTTTAACTTACAGAATCCAAGTCTCCACATACTGCAACATTACTCTCATATACCAATATAGTAACTATTATCTCTGTAAAATGCGAGTCTTCAATGAGTTTCCCTCTATGTAATCCCTAAAACATGACTAACCTTTGTGCAACTTTGTATTGTACTCGACTCTCTATAATATAACCACACCGTATATGATGTTAATCCAACCAAAATCAGCCAAAACATGATTTTCTTTTCCACAATCGCATAACCCGACTATGATTTACGTCGAATTCCTATTAAAGTTAATGCTTTGAATCAATTACACAAAAGCAAGAATTATAATTGCCTGACATTCAAGAAATCATTTGATTAAAAACTAATTAAAAGCTTCAATATCTATATCAAGTCACTTATATTACAGGTAGATTAAGTTAATTATTTTTAATTTATTTAATTGTTTAAATAGTTTTATTAATAGAATTAAATATTTTTTTTTGCATTAAATTGATTCAAAAGATTAAATTTGAAAAATATATATTTTTAAAAAGAAATTTTGAATTTTGTCGATTGAATATAACTGATAATAGCTCTTAAATGTTTATTGTCATGTTTTAAATATTTACAATTGAATTTTATTACAGTAAAAAGTATGGTATTGTTGGTTGAATCTTATTTTAGGAGATAATAGCCCCTTATGCCTCCTTATAGTTTATTGCTATTATAGCGCTTATGTGCCGCTAAAATCTCATATGAAATATGGTATCTGTACGGCCACAAAAGTGCAGAAGCAGGTGCACTGAATTGTTGTGAGTCCTATTATTGAAGACATAAGCGAACTTGAAAGCTGAGACTCTCAAGTACTGCATACTGTCTCTCAACTACATCTTTAATTGCTTATTGCTTTTCAACAGTTCGTTCGTATATATAAATCTGATACAACATATATATAACAAATATATATAACTTTGCTTAGTTTTGATCGAATATTGTTATTATTATTTCAGTATTAGTGAATACAGGTTATGCTCGGCTCAGTTTCCGCTTCGTTACATATAAGAGAATTTTGTGAAGCGCATCAACATTTATTTGCAGTGATGCAGTTATTGGGTGCTCTTCTATTCCCTCATTCTTCTATTGAATAATGCATTCAACTAGTTTTTGCACTACGACAAGAACTTTTTTATTTATATGATGTGATGTATGCACTAATTTTATGACAAAATCGAGTAAATCCACTTCAGTCGTAATATTTTTTGTTTGTTTCGATGCAAATGATGATTGTGTTAGTCGTTAGAATAATTTTCAACACAATCATTATATATGTACAGAGAGTATCAACTTATATAACGTCTAAGGGCTTTATATACTTACTATACATATAATATTCTATACATAACAAATCAAATTATGTAAATGCTTTGATTAACTTCTTTACAAGTTCTTTTGTCGGATAATTTTATCATTTGATTCATAAAACTTAATGATATTACACCAGATTTTTTCTTACAAAATACATTTATGCTAAATAGCCTACAATCAAATATAAAAGACAATAAAAAATCATATCTAAATAACGTATTGATTTTTGGGAGACTTGTATTTTTTGATAAATCAATTCTTTTCAATTCTTTAAAGAAAAATTTAGTTCAATAAAAGTATTGCAGTAAAAGCTTATTCACTTAACTTCTAATCTATATAATGCAACATTAGATCTTTTACCTGAATATGGTTTTACCAGAATATCAATATATATTCCCTTAACAAAAGAAAATATTAGTAATACATTATTTGCTAAATCTTGAGAAACTTTAACCTAACAATAAAATTGAATTTTTGTGCTATATATGAATATTAAGTAAATAAAAAGAGACTTTAAATTTAGAAATTCATATAATATCTCATAATTGAAACGTTTTTTAAAAGTTACAGTAAATTTTAAATATATTTATTTAAATTAGATTATTTTTATAGTTTTTCTCTAAAGAATTATAAGCGTAATTACTTAATAATTGTTATTATGTTATTCTTTATAAATTCATAATTGATTCTAATGTTAACATAAGCTATTTTTAAAATTCAAAGCAACGCAATGGGAGATAATTCCAAATATATTTGTTCATTCAAAAATTGAAAAACAGAATATTCTGTGGTATAATGACATTTAAATTAAAATAAATAAGTACTCCGTATATCTTCTTGTTTTCATTTTGTTATTCGATTAAAAACTATTATTTAAATTTCATTTTATTTAATTTGATTCAAATTTATTTTAAAAACCAATAAAATTTTGTATGAGTGAAATTAATTCACATCAATTTGGTTTGAGTCCATTTCGGAGTCCAGTCCAGCTTTCAATAAAATCAGAAACTTGCAAATTAGCGATATTTGAAGTTGTTTTGATCCCGAAAAGTGATAAATTAAGTGTAATCAGATCCGTATTCATTAATTAAATGACTATTAGTTAAAGAAAGTAAATAAATTTGTAAAATGCATAAGTTGCATAAATGCATATTTGCAAGCAGTCTATATAAGTTGCAAAATATATACCTGTATTTAATTTTAGAATTCATATTTTAAAACTTGTTTGAAATGCTAAAAATTTGTAAAATTAAAAACTATTGAATTTTATTCTTTTTACTGAATACTGGCTTTCATCAGAAGCATTAGTTTGTGTGCTCTTTATTCAACACTTTAGTAACTTTTTCTAAGAGGATGTTTTTTACAGCCTTTTTCGTTAAGGAAAAAAAGTTGAATGTTGTGAATGCAGTGACTTTTTCCAGTCGAAAAATCAGGAAAATCGAAGTTCGCTTCATGTGATACTCGGTTTGAAGAGAGGCAGCTTAGTATTGGTTTGGCTTAATTCTTCTATTTGAGGACTATAGAAGAGCTGATTGAGTCATTGCCTCTATGAGCCGATTATTATAATGTCAATAAACACTCTTTTAATACATCGGTAGACGAAAATCACTTCTATTCGCCAATCACTTTTCAACTGCATTAGTTGATTAACATCTAAAAGCATTTCATTAAGCAAAGCAAACGACTTAATTGAAAAACTTGTATCCTCTTTCCCTTTTTTGCTTTCTTGTGTATACCAAATATATGTAATACCAACTAAACCGGTGTTCTTATGTGTTTACTTTTTACTTATTTGTTTGGGGAAATTGATAAGAATGAATAGAAGTTTCATTTTAAAAGCAAACACTTGTTTTTTTAAAGCAAGTAATGGTTTTTTCACCTTATTCTCTATCAATTTGTTACACAATTGAAGAATTTTAGCAAATTTTAAGTATCAAATAACCGGCGGCTTTAAATTCACAAATGAAAAAACTTTTTTTTCAAGAGCTTTCACTAAGAGATAACTTACAGAAACTGAAAAATAATTTTTCTATTATTCATCCAAACTTATAATAAAAATCATTTTCATTGTGTGATAATATCTTTTGAAGGCATCTAAGATCTAATCGCAATGCTTGCAACGGTATACTATAGTTCGTTATAACTGTTCAATGCGCACTATTTTCAGATATTTTCATCTAAAAGGGACTCATAATAAGCCCCATTGAGACTATAATTTGGTATAACGAGACAAATAGGTCATAAACATTTCCTAATAAGCATATAAGTGTCACTCTTGTTAGTTATATCATTATTAGGATAAGTTTGATATTACACATTACGCACAACATTTGCCAAACAACGTGTGATAACATTTTGGTGCACCGAAAACTTATATTGAACGTAAAATGAGAAATAGGATCAAACTTAACTATGTTCACTCACTTTTATTTTGTAACAATGAATCTCTTTTTTATGCATTCCCTTCCCATTGCTTTTTACGATTCAATTTTCTATTGAATATGAATATTGAAACTTTATTACTGGTATTGAATATAATAAGCGTTATATTGGTGTTCACTCGGGCGAGCTCTAAGTTTTTATATAACAGGGAGGCGTTCGTCCCTTTTATACAAAATTCAAGTTTGAATAGCGATATAATTTTGTTTTGATGTGATTTCTCACTTCTTTCACAATTACATTTTTTGATGGATCTCTGTTTAGAGCCCACAACAGCTGCCTTTCAATGCAATGCTATCAATTGCATATAATGTACTGTTAGGATATTGTCAAACATATTGATGTGTTGTGTGCATTACCTAATGATTTCTTTTAATTCACGCTATCGATGACACTTGAAAATTTGTTACTTTACTTTATAGTTTCAACTGATTTCCCGCTCACCATCTGTTTTATACTTATTCAATATAATACTGTATATAATATTATACCAATAATGGTTAACAAACATGAAGGCATCACATTTTTAATAAGATATTTCTATTATACGACAAAGAGTGTATTTATTTTAGGTCGAGGTCCCTCACTATACATCCTTCACTTAAATCGTATTTAAAATATCGAATATATGTTAACTAAAGTGTTTTAATTTGTCTCAAAAATAATAAGTATGCAAAATAAGAGATTAGTTAGCGTTAAAGTTAGCGCATTTGCGTTAATTCATTAAATAATTTAGCTATAATTAAATTCACTATTAAAATGAGATCAAAATACTGTAATTTTCAAAATTTGAGCGCATTTAGAATACCAATTATTCATTAACGTATAGAATATATTAATAATTAGGATAATTCATGTCATTCACAATTAGAGTAGAATTTGAGTATTTTCTTTAAAATAATTCGTATTTATTATATTGTTAAACATTTAAAATATATTTAATTTAAATAAAACAAATATTATATTTAATCATTTATAAACATATTTAAAATTATTTAAATATCAAAAATTTAAAATACTGTATATAAATAGCGTTACTTTAAAAAAGCATAACATTTGAGAATAAAGCTATCATTTATAAGGATATACTGTAGAACTCAAATACCAATAATAGTTGCTTCAATTCTACGAATATTTAAATCCAATGGCAATTAAAATGACTATCAAAGTAAACATAACCAAAGATGATCTGTGATTATAAAGCGTGGATGCAATAGCACTGTAATTAAATGATAACATTACTTAAAGTGAATGTATTTTCAGAATATAGAAACTTACTTATGAGGAACAGGACTTTGAGACTGTTTTTTGCAATAAACCAGAATATGGGATACATTGACAAAATCGTCGTTTCGCACCACATAATAAGCGTTTGGCACTGTATTTGTTGAATCTAAATAAATATAATTATAATATAATTATATTATGACAAACATATTAATGGAGTCAATCATTATTTAAGCAATTATTGATTTGTTAATATCATTGACTAATAGAATGAAGATTTGAAAACTAAATATAAGTTAATTTACTTTTCTCTATAATGTCCGGATGCTTAACGACTTCACAAACAGCAACACAACTGATTTCTTTGCCGAGTCTTGATTTAGTCCAACCGAAGCCAAAAGGACTGAATTCTATGGCGACACTTATATGTGAACTCAAATAAGTTCCCGAACCATATAAATCCCTCTATATTTATAAAATTTTATTATAACTTATCGAATAAGATTTCATCAACTCTTATGTCAATTGAATAAAAGATGGTTTACTTTATTGAGACAATTGACGAGACCGTTGTGTAGAATAGAATGAAAATTTTCCACTTTTGATCCGTGAAATGCATGAAATGTACCGAATTGTTCTTTTGCTGTTATAAAAGATTTTTTTGGCTGAGAAACCACTTCGAATACAAGCGTTGGCTTAAAATTTTTCATCGATAACTGATTCACATTCAATATATTCTTGTTCTTAAGGATAAAAAGTTTGTCAAATTAAATAAAAGAGTCACTCATATAGAAGGCGTCAACTGAGAGTATGGATGGACATAACATATACAGCAAGTGTCCAAAATGTTTACATACTATTTAATATCAATAGAGTCTATGCCATAATTTAAACTATAAAAAACTTTTTATATTATAGTAAATTTTGAATAATTTAAACATCTAATACTCATTTGATTTGAATCAATCATTTCCTCTATTATTAATTAATTTCATATTTGTATAGTTTTAATGTTTGTGTTTAAATACCAAAGTATAAACTGTATTGTAATGTAATGTATAAATTGTGTTCAATC
>JAUJYU010000949.1:0-10619 GCA_033995675.1 Nothrus silvestris
TCCAATGATGGCCAATGTTGTGGTCACTCCTATGATAACCCTTTCGGTTCGAGAGTCTCGACTCAACCAAAATGAAGTCCAACTCATGACTACTATAAGAATCGCTGGGATATAAAACTGAGTCACATAATAGCCGACCGATCTCTTAAACAGTATTTCAACCACTAATCGCGTATAATTGCCTATAATTGCAAACACATTAAAAACTAATACTTTAATTATATTATTTGTAGATATAATTAGATGTATTACCAGTTGATAAAACTTCAATTTTATGTATAGCTTTATGTCCAATAACTTTAAATTGTGGTAATTCTAATCCATCTGAAAGTCCAACAGAATTATGTCCTTTACCCCATTTATAGACGATATCAGAAGCTGAATAACCATCTGATGTAATCAAGTAGTTATAGGTGTTATCGATGATTAAAATTCAATAGATTTATATTATTTATAAATATATTTTAAGTAATTTTTGTCGCTTATAAGTCTCGATCGAGTAAACAATTTATAAAATACCCCCTACTTTTGTTGGGGTTTTATGGCTGAACCCCCACCCCCTTGCCTTAATATGTTGATATAATATTTTTTGCTAGCATTGTCTCAAAAAAATATTAATAATGATAACTCACAGCTTTCCATCTCAAGAGTACACAATTGGTTATCCATTGGAAAGTATTGTAAGTTCATCGGACAGCTCGCAGTTGTTGTTAATCTGATATGAATTAAAGTTAATTATTAAACTTGTTTATAATATTGAAGTATTCCTTAAACCTTAAGCTTCTGTAAACTTCGCCAAAAGAACTGATTCTTAAGAAAGTATTTGGAACAGTAGTGGTGTGAAAATAGGCTGAAATTTCATTAGCAAAGAAGGTGTCCGGAATCCAAATACTATCCGCCACTTCCTTTGCCCATATTTCTTTCGGTCCAACACTTGATTTAAATGCGAGTCTCGGGTCTTTCCAAAGTTGACGGAAATAAAAAGTTGTCGTGAAATCCTTGAATCATTTTTTAGTAAATTTGTAAGAATTTATAAGAATTTATAAGAATTTTAAGATAAATAAATGTGAAATTAATACCATATTAGTATATGATAATGAGTTAACTGCTATGAAGTGCATTGTGACGGTGACTTCTACAGGTGGCCCTTATTATTAAAAATTCAAATTTTATTATATTTTAAATTAAGTAAATATCTTTGAATACCTCCATAATTAGGTCTCACTCTTTTATCGTATCCATTGTTAAGGATGTCATTCAGGATTTTAGTCACATTTGATTCACTTTTATAAAAATGATTGTTTGCATAAATAAGAAATCATTTATTTAAAAATTACAATTATTTTTGAAATACGAGATATATAAATGTAAATTAAGAAATAAGATTTCACCTAAGCTAGAGCTTAGCCTTAAAAGAGTCATATGAAATAAGAAATAGGTTTTCATTCACCAAATCTGATCATATAGTTTCATAGAGCTCATAAAAACTCAGTTTCATGTATTTTTTATTTTTTTCATATCTCTTATGGTTTTTGAGATATTTAATAATTTGTAAAATTCGAGTCCATAGACTTTATTATAAAGTTTGAAATTTCAAAATTAATTTAGACCCCAATGAGATAATAAGATGAATATTTTTTGAAAGTTTTAGGGCGATCTAAAGATGTTTTTGGGAAAGTTTCGTTTGGGTCCTACAAGGTTTTTGGACAATTGCCATATAAACATATATTATTATAACGCATTTGAATCAAAATCCGGATTAGAGTTTAGAACTTTTGAAAAAACCGTCATTAAAAATATTACAAATTATCGATTGTAATATCATTTTAAAGCGTATTAAAGCTAATCATATTCTTATCATATCATATTCTATTAATTAATTGTCAAATTAATCACTTGTTTACGAAATGGACACAGAAGTTGAAACTCAACGCACCCACACCAGAATTCAATCAAATTCGGTATACATATGTATTTCAATCTCTGAATTCTAATATCAAAGAATTTTTTTGCTCAAATGAGCCGTTTTTGAGATATTCGACATTTTGTGTTCCATAGAATTGTGCCCAAGAGTTCTATTAGTTATTAATTAATGTTGTTTTGAAGCTTAAATATGTATAATTAAATGTTATAAATAGTTTTGCAATAAAAAAAATTTTATACTCTAATCCGGATTTTGATTCAAATGCGTTATAATAATATATGATTTATATGGGAATTGACCAAAAACCTTTTAGAGCCCAAACAAAACTTTCCCATAAATATCTTTAGGTCGCCCTAAGACTGTCAAAAAATTTTCATCTTATTATCTGATTGGGGTCTAAATTAATTTTTGAAATTTCAAACTTTATAATAGAGTCAATGGACTCGAATTTTACAAATTATTAAATATCTCGAAAACCATAAGTGATATGAAAAAAATAAAAAACACGTGAAACTGAGTTTTTATGAGCTCAATTAAACTATATCATCAGATTTGGTAAATGAAAACCTATTTCTTATTCCATATTTAAAAATAAAGCGGTAATTCTATTGACTATATTATATATGCCACTACTCCACTAGCCCACTAAGCTTTTTTTGGTTGGCCAAATAAGTACACTTCTTTACTATTATTATGAAATTGCATTAGCGCTCAATTTGAAAACATTAAATAACTATAAATTCAATGTTAAAAATGGCAATTATTTATATTAAATATAATTTGTCTCAATGTTATATTAATATATTTCTGTCATTTGTCATAATTAGCTATCAATCGATTCAACAAATATTTGAGAAAACGGCTGAAGACGTGATCTTTGAGACAAAGCTATTACCAGATATGAAGGCATGACTTGTCTTTAGGACCGCTCTAAACTCAGTCCTAAGGAATGAGACAAACATCAAAACTCATGGGTAGAAAAATTTATTTTATTTAAAATTTACAAAATATAAATAATACCTAACAAGTTATTTAATGTTTTCAAATTGAGCGCTTATGCAATTTCATAGTTATAGTTTGGCGTTTCTATTGGGTCTTTTTGATAATGTTAAAAATGTTATTCTCCTTAGACTAACGCCTACTTTAATAACGCTTTCGGAGAATATGATTCTTAACATTGTATGAAAATAAGTGAAAATAGTTAAAAAAGAGTATTAACGACAGATGTCTGGTCGCGTCCATAACTCATTATTTATAAGTCCATCGAATATTATAAGTTCTTAGATTTCAAACTCATATAATGTCAGTGGCGCACCCAGGGGGGGCAGCCGGGCAATAGCCCCTCTCAAAGATTCATCCGAAGTTACAAGAAGCGATAGGATTTTAGATTAGAGTATATAGCAGGATTTACCTACTTATCTAAACTTTCTTATTTTATAGTTCTGTTATGCCTCGGACCCTGGGCCCTTGGGATTTACCAAGCTTAGGCAATTTTTGAAAAAATTGTTCCAACCATCAATATTAAAATGATATCATTTATGACAAATGTTTTTTTCGAACACAATACATTATGTTTGCCCCCCCCCCCCAAAGTAAATTCCTGGGTGCGCTACTGCGTCACAATCAAAAATAATAATTTTCATTTAAATCTATCAAATTAAGTTAATGCGAGTTTCTTCGGGTCGTGACATAACTCCCTGTCTAACAAATGAATCTGTTGTCCATTGAGTTGGATTTTTAAGAATTATTTTCGTTAAGTTTGAATAACTCTCAAAGATCAGCTTTAATTTGATTGAAACTTATTTTTTATTTAAAATTATTATTTATTCAAAAGTAGAATAAAATCTATTTTAAACTTGCAAACTATTGTATTTATATAAATAATCAACAAAAAAGTTTTTCTCTATTTGGATTCCAGTCAGGACTCAGTCAAGTAATTTCTTAAATGCATAACAGTATTGACTTTACCATTAAAGAGAATATTTTATTCCATTAAAAGGTTTCTATATTAAATTTTTGTTTATAAACTTAGATTAAGAATTGATTTATTGAACAAATATAATTAGTATTAAGTGAATCCTATTTAGCTGTTATTTGCATTCTTTTCTTTTAATAATAAATATTCAGTAATAATAAGTAAAGGATAAAAAAACACATCTTTTAACAAATTGATTAAATTTCCATAAAGTATCTCTTTATTAAAATAGATAACTTTTCTGACTTGAATGACTTTTGAAAATGAATTTAAAATAGGAAATATAGTGTGTCGGCTGTGACCTAAATATTTTTCGTCGGGCCGTTCGAAAAAAATACAAAGATGTACTCTTAAAGCAGCGCTCGTCAATCTTTTTGACTTTAGGGTACAATTAATTCAAAATTTGTAGGGATTGTAGGGCACACCTAATCATAGTAATAATTTTTTACATGATATTTAATGTAAAGGTTTATCTTAAAAAAATGACAAAATTTTCCGGGATAGTCCGGGATAGCATTTTTAAATAAGTTGATATTATGAGCTAAAAATTTGTCAGGTGTGCCCTTAGAGTGAGTTTGGGCGGCGCTGTTTTAAACTACAACTTCAAGTATTCTTATAATATTTTTGGAAAACCTACAAATTGATTGTTTAAATTAAATTAAATTATTTAGGGCTCAACTTTTGAGGCGCAACTTTGTAGGCATAAACTTTAAATAAGATTCAATTGATAAATAAATTTGTTAATATTTTTTATTGTTAAACACTTTGAAATAATAATTTCAGCGCTTTTTTAAATACGCACTCAATATAAAAAACTCTATATATTATATAAATGATGATAAATATTAAAACAATATTTGTAATCAAAGATTACATATTTGTCAGACATTATTCATCAAAATAAATAAAATCATCGGTATTTGTGAATAATGGCTCATATATGTCGTCAGTTATTTATAATATTATTTGATATAAATAATTATAATAATTATTATGAGACAAACTAATGGTGAGTAATGAGCTATTAATGTTTGCATTTTGTTTGTAAAGTTAAAGATTGCTTTGAAGACTGAATTCACTATAAAATGAAGAGATCTTCACGTTTGACAATAAAAAGTGAATTTCATTCCATTGCCAGTGAATTGACTTTATAGAGAAACGAGTGGATCATATTTGATGAAATGGCATCAAATTTGCAATATTGAGACTGTTGTGAATGATCGCCAGTTTTTTTAATTCGCTTTGAATGACGTGAACTCGGATTTGATAAAACTTGAATCCTATTTCATGTAATTGAAATTCAGGTAATATATGTTTTACCAATAGATTGTTTCAATTAATAGCCCATCAGCTGAATAGCTGTTATTAGAGATTGTTTTGTAGAAATGATAGCAAAAGAGTTTCGTAGTGTTCTGAGCATTGAGAGTGTCTTAAACTGTGCCGTTCGAAGGGATATACCTATGAGTAAAAGCATTTATGATACCGTTTAATATTGTTGTACAAAACTTTCAATTTAGGCAAATTTCAATATACTGTATGTTAATCAACAGCACTGTCCAAAGGGGTAGAGGTAGCGCTTTTTCTTAGAGCGGCATATATTGGATAAATGCCGGTTAAAAAACAGTTTCACATTTTTATACACAATCCGTAACGTTACACGCGCTCATTACAACGTTTTTGTGAAATGAAAGAGCGCGCGGCCTTATTATTTGATCTTTTTTTAGCGTTTTTTAATGAGAGGGAGTATGCCTTTTATGCATCAAAAGGAGGTGTCTTTCAATTTTTCGCTCAAAAAAGTATCCGATAAACGAAAATAACCCTTTTTGGACAGTAGTGCTAATTAAATGATAAAATAAGACTAACATTCAATTGATAAGGTTTTCCGGCTTTAACGAGTGCCTGAATTAATTGAACGGTATGTGCGAAGTGTACGTTCTCGTCCATTAAGCCGTGAATTATTAATAAACGATTTTCTCTACAAAATGGACATTAATATTAATTAAGAATAACGATTAATTAGTGATAAAGAATGTTATAATAGATAACTGAAGGATATAATTGTTTATCAATGACTTACTCATTTGGAAACGAATTAATATGTGTCATAACATTTCCTAATCGATAGCCTTCAGGATTATTCTGAGGCGTATCCATATATCTTTCAGTATAACCGGTGTCATAAAGTTGCCAATTAGTGACCGGCGCGCCAGCGATTGCACACTTGAATATGTCGGGTCTCTGCGCGAGCGCCATAAGTGAGAGATATCCGCCATAAGACCATCCGTGAACTGCTATACGAGACATATCAATGAAGTCAGTATTTTCCGCTAACCACTGAAGAGCTTCAACTTGGTCTGCGATCTCCACTTGTCCTAAGCGTCGACAACAATGCGACTCAAAGGCCACTCCGCGGTGTTTAGAACCGCGTGAGTCGAAGGCGACCACTATATAGCCTTCAGATGCGAGTAAATGCCGCCGACAGTGACGAACAGCTATTGAAAAAGTTCTCATTTAATTAATAATTAGTCATTAATATTAAATAAATACCTTTGAATGATTTGCTAACTAATTGTACTTCTGGTCCGCCATATATTTCTAGAAGAACAGGATATCTGACTCCCGCTTCCATACATTCGGGTTTAAATATGAATCCATATAATAAATCTCCCGATTTTAGCCGATAATCGAAGAGTTGCGGCGCTGCCATTCCGGGCAATAAATCGATTTGATCGTTATCTTCTCCCGGATGTGCTGACGACCCAAGAAATAGTTCGATGGGTTCGACGTCAGGCAAATTGCCACAACTTATTATTCGTTGCAAATAACCGAATGGCGGGATTGTTATGTTTGACTGAATGTCAATAAAATAGCTAAACGATGAATTAAATGCAATCGTTGTGTGCGAAAAGTCTTCAATTGTAAGCCTTTTTGGCTGTAGTTTTGGATAATTCAAAGAAATCACATAAAGATGTCTTTCAAGCGGTGATTCTTTAAGTCCAGTAAAATAAATCAAATTATTTGATTCGTCGATCCAAACCTCTTTGTCAGACACCTCCCAATTTCCGTGCGTTAACTGAATCTTTTCCACTAATTTTGAGCGAATCGTTTCGATTGGAATAAAATCGTTCACAGAATTCGTACACGCGTTGAGTCCGCAACCATTTGGCACTAATGTTCAAAATTATAAATATTATTCATTCACTTCAATACCTGTATTACATACTCGATGAACTTCCAGAACTTTTAACATGACTTCTATTCTCTTCGTTAACACTTCTTTGCGAAGATTTATTCGAGTCTTTTATAAATGAAATAATAATAATAATAATTGTAAATTCAAAACAAAATAATAAATATTAAAAAAAATCGATAGAATACCTGAATTACTACTACGTTGTGATTCATTTTGATTACTCTCTTCGTTGTTTTTAGAAAAAATGTATTAATAAATGACTTAATTGAGAGAATTAGTAAATAATACCTAATTGATGACAAACGTCTAATTTGGGAAGTTTAGCATCGATGGCATCTTCATTATCGGTAACAATTTTTTCAAGCGAGTCCTCATCCGTGTTGTCATTTCCAACTAATTGTATTTTAACAGAATATAAATGCCTAAAACCCGTCTCTTCTGAAGACCAAATGAACTTAAGAACGCTTCCAACAGATAGGTCTTCACCGATATTACAAAAGTGAAGAATATCGTGACAGTTAACCCATTTGTTTGACTTTTCTTCGTAAATAACTTGTGGCGGATATGAGTCGTGAAGAGACATGAGCACTAAGACTAGATGGTTCTGCTGTCTGTTGAGTAGTTGAAGCCATAGGTTGTCGTGTGAATACCATCCGCACCGAACCAAATACTCAAATGACGGAAAGATCTCATTCAGAGCTTTTGGAAGACTCGACGCTTTCACGTCTGATATCGTGTTTGTTATGGGGTTTAGAGAAAAGGTTATTATTGAGAGCGAAGACTCGGCATTACATTGACCTGAAAATTAACTTAAATTAGAAAGTGTTCAATAATGGCAGCAATGAATTGGATCATCGATTGATAACCTGCTCGCGGGAATCGATATTCTTCGACAGTTCCGTCCCAACTGGCGATCTTCACGACGTCCACTTCGGACTCATCGACGAACTCACACAAAATGGTATAACTCAGATCTCCGCTGTTGTCGATGTGATTGTATTCATTGTCAGGTCTCCACCAAAATCCTGTATATCTCCGAAACTCCTCTTGTATTACATAAGACGGCAAACCGGCCGCTAATGCAGACTCACTGTCGTTATCGGATTCGAATTTGGTTTCCGTTAACCGAAATTCAGAACCAGATTTCAAATTACAGACCCAGAGGTCTCCGTCGGCCACATATGCGACTAAATTAGGATCTGATGGACATAATTGAGGATTCATTTTAATGAAACTCGTAGTCGATTCTAATTTGTTGGGCAAATAGGGGGGGATTTTATTAGAGTTGTCTAAGGGGTCGTCAAACCAGAACAGACTATCGCCTGATGTGAACACAAATCTCGAACTCTTTTGTTGAAATTCATAAGAAGTGATTCCAGAAAACATCATTCGCTTTCTCTCCAATTGTAGATTCTCTTCTCGCGACGGATTTCGAGGTTCGGTATCGAAGTTGACGTTTGACTTACTTGTGATAATCAATTGCTGCCAAAACGGCTTTCTATTGCCGTCTTCTTTAACACAATTACTATTTTTAGCTTCATTTATATCATTATTACCACTCTTTATATCATTATTACCACTCATTGGCATAAACTCTTCCGCACTGTCAGCCATTTGCTCCTCTTCTTTACCCTCTTCTGCTTTATTGACGATTTGTTTCTCTAGATTTGATTGAATGACTTGAAGATCGTTGACTTCATCGTCTATTTGATGGTTGGGATCCGTATCGATATCGCAATAAATTAAAGTAATTTCTGCCGAATTATTAATCGACGAAAGAAAATAGATTCTAATCTTTTTATTGATGAGGTCTTCCCTCCAGTTGAACATAAAGGGAACTCTGCATCCAATCTCTGAGAATCTGCGGTGAGAGCTCTTCACAGCTTGTCTTAATTGAGGCCACGGTTTGATTAGTTTACGGCTCGGAAAACCTGTTGTGAAATAAAAATCCGCTATAATTGCTTAAATTGAATAGAAATTAAGTTTCAAATTAAGTCACATTTAAATATTATTTATAATCAATATTTTTTTATTTCATAAAAGTTTATCAATAAATCTTTTCAGTCAATTACCATTCATTAAATCACTTAATGATGGAATTGATGGCAAGTTAGGCATTGATGGCATTGATATGTTAGGCATCGATGGCATCGAAACTGTTGGAAGTGTTGGCAATTGAGTCAAATAGTCTGGAAGTGATGGCAAGTTTGGCATCGCTGGCATTGACGGCATTGACGGCAAATAATTGGGGAAATTCGGGATCACTTGTGGTAACAGAAAGTTCTGCGGCATTTGAAAGTTGATTATTGAAGAGCTTATTGTTGTGGCAATACTTGTGTTGTCCGCAGAGGAGGACATCCGCGACAGGGATGTGCCCGAAGACGTCCGCCACTCATCACGACTATTGCCCGATAATAAGGGCTCCACAGCTGATGACTCACCTATTGTTCTAGTGTTGGACTCATTATTATTCATATAATAATTATCTTTTTCCGACGCATCTCTTGTGTCCATTTTATTGTCATTATTGTTAACAATATTTGAATTATTGCTCATTATTTGACACTATTTTCGATTTAATTTTGTTATCGATTTTATAAATATATTATACGCGGATTTTTTACGCAGATGTACAAACGAAGAGTTAAACTTCAATGGATACTTATACAATGCTGCTGATTTAATTATTACTAGTGCGTCGCAACCAAGTTTTCCCAACTCTTACGATGTTGAGATATCAAATTTTACAAATGCTGTTAATTTGTTTTGTGGAGAAATAAATGAATTTAAAATGAATGGAACTGCTACTAGTGAATGCCAAGCAGAGAATTGCTCTTTAGTAGCAGTCTATGACGCGCTTTATAATATCCTGTGTTCGATCATGTTTATTCTAAACAAAATTACCAAAACAACACCTTCTGCTACTGTTAATTTAATCATAGATTATATTAAGAAATTAGTAGCTCAAATGTGCATGCTTATTGCTTGTATTGAATTAATCATTAATAATACGTGTATCTTAAATTTCGCAGTTGACATTAAAGCAGAACTTAATTGCTTAATGTCTAATCTAACAAGTTTAAATTTTGCTTCACTTTCAAGTACATGGTCAAATCTTTCAATATGTATCAATACATTAAACATAACTTATAACGCTTAGTTTCATTTGTATTCGTCTATATTTGGCGAAACTTTCAACTAAATAAACTAAGTGAAAATTGCCTTAAACCTTTAGTCTAAATTTATTTTTTAATTGATATATATATATGTATGATATATAATTGTATATGTATGTATATATATATACAATATATTGATTAATGAAAATTATTCTCTATTAATTTGCAAATTAAATATAGAAGGAATTGTCTAGCATTTACTGGAATCCAAACATACTTATCAGTGTTGCCACCCTTCGGCCTTTTGGGCTGAAATTCAGCCTTTTCAATGTTCATTCGGCCTAAATCGGAAACCGTAAGGGTTACATTAGTGTTTGGCCTTTTTAAAAATTCTTCGATTATAGTATT